>VONZ01000321.1:600000-770702 GCA_012976165.1 Labeo catla
ATTATTTATTTACCAAAACATTATTTTTTTGACTGTCCATCAATAAACGCTGTAAAGGTATCGTTCATATTTAGCTCATGATGCACTAAATGTAAAGTGTTACCAAAAAAATTTCAGCGCCACTATTGTTAAACTTTTAACTTTTACAACACAACTCCAGTTTGCTTAAACACAATTTCATCCTAAAGCAGTCATAGATTAGCTATAAAAGGAATTACGTTTAGGCTGTCGGAGATTGATGTAAATTCCATGCATTCGTGAACTGAACCAATATTCTGAATATTCAATATTTTTAAAAGTGTTCAGAACAGAGTGCACAAAGAGGGATGAAATTTTCCATGCGTTGCTGTCCTGATTCCAGGAAGTGCTTCACACACACACACGCACACAGGTGCACACACTCCTACCCAACCCTACACCTAAACCAACCCCACACAGGAAACTTTCTGCATTTTTAGATTTTCAAAACACTGCATTCTGTATGATTTATAAACTTGTTTCCTTATGGAGACCAAAAAATGTCCCCATGAAGACAAGAATTTTAGAAGTTGCCATCTTAAATCCATAACAGGGATTTACCTAAACTCAGTCTAAAAAACTGACCTGATGTGCATAATTTTATTTGTCTGTGTGAAACAAGCAGTATTTCCATTCACACAGTTCCAGTTTCTTTTTCCAGACCCTAAATTGTGTCACCTATCAACCAATCAGTTAAATATGTGCAAATACTATGAATATTGATATTATTTATTCTGGGAATGGGGTTTCTTCTCTTTCCCATTCCCATATATACCCAAGAGGACTCATCCCATAGTACCTTGTCATTCCTTCCCAATGCAACAGACCCTATAAAAATCACCTTCACATTCCCTAGAGGGCATTTCCCAATGTCTTTCATTAATTATTGCTAGTTCGGCTGAGTGCGGCAATGTTGGAGCATTCTGTTTCAGTCGGTTTCCCACAATTCCCAGAGGTCTACCTGTCATGCTCGATGGGGAGTCGCAGCATCATAGCTGTGTTTTGGGGCCACGGTCACCCCGGTGTTCACAAATATACACTGGCCCATCCTCACACACCTCTTCACCCTCTGAGTCATCCAAGCCCATCATTCTTATTGTAATACAAAAGTGTCAATAATGCCCTGTTCTGGGAACAGTCCTTATCTGATGCCACACAATCCCCCCAGGACTATCACCCCCAGCCAAGCCAAGCTCAAGAGTCTGTATAATCACGGCACATTCCCACACAAACACACATTTGATTAATAAACGTGTCCTTGATTTTGCATGTACAGATGGGTGAATCTCACACCTCAAAACATCTTTGGGTCATACTATACCCTACAAACCATTAAATAAGATGAAATATGGTCATGATAGATAGACACATGATAGATGAATGATTTTTTTTTTTTTTTTATTTCAACACAAAACACAATGAAACAACACACACTCACAAAAAAATAGCATGTGTACCTGTGACTGGTGTGTGTGTGTGTGTGTGTGTGTGTGCTGACTCACTGTAACCATGATTACATCAGTCAGCTCTGCCTGCTCTAATTGTCCTGTATCCCGTCCATCACGGCAGATTTAATTGTGCTGGTT
Organism: Labeo catla; assembly: GCA_012976165.1. Classification (NCBI taxonomy): domain Eukaryota; kingdom Metazoa; phylum Chordata; class Actinopteri; order Cypriniformes; family Cyprinidae; genus Labeo; species Labeo catla. The sequence continues at coordinate 601,605 of VONZ01000321.1, forward strand.
AATTAATAATTGCGTTTATCGAGGGGACATCAGATGCTGGATGTTGGGACGGCCTGTCAATGTAATTGGAAGGTCTGACAAAATGCCAGAGGAAGGAGAGGAAGCTTTTACCCAGGAAGGTTATCAGTGTCCCTGCTCCAAACTGTCATTTACCGCAACATACTCTCTCTCCGTCCCTCCTCGAGCGGTCTGTCTCTATCCACTTTGCATCCCTGTCTTTCACTTGTCTCTATTATTACATGTCTATTCAGGAGCCTCTATACTGCTTCTGTACTGTAAAACAAGGTTAAAAACGGTAAAATGCTAATATACACAAAACATAAAATGCATTTAAAATACATTTAATTTCAAGAATACTGCAAATACATTTACATATTATGTACTTAATAAAAATACCCTGAAATTGTACTTTAAAGTCTGATAAATTGGAACAACTAATTTAATACTTAATGCATTTTAATTGTGCAGAAGTAGTGCTGAAATCCTACTAAAATATACTTATTATTAGTATATTTGATTGTGCTAAAGTGAAACTATTGCAAGTATACTTTAGGTACACTTTAAATATTTTGCATTTAATGAACAATATTATTCAAAGATCATACAATCCTCATCAATAGTGACATTAATACATATTTTGTGCACAAGTGGTACTCCAAATAAAGTTTAATTTAAATTTGATATCAGTAAGTAGACTTGAACAATACTTAATATAAAATAAATGCATTTTAAATCTATTACTTTTTACTAGGGTAGACACACACAAAGACAAAACTCAACATTAAATAATAATATATAAAAATGTATTGCAACATGAAACATAATCTAATGTGCAAAACTAATAACAAAAAATTAAAAGAATGATTACTGAAAAAAAACAAACATAAAATATCATTTTTATGTATTATGCATGGACTTCTGAGTATGTACATTTTACAGGAAATTATAAGGGCATATTACTTTGCAAAATATTCTTAGTTTTTATTTATTTTTTATTTTTTTTAATTAAAAAAATATTGATATTGAATATAATAGATTTTCATCATAAATTATAAAGCAATTTACACTTCCATATCACTTACAAAAATTACTTTCAGTATAACTACATGTAGTGTTCTTTACAGACTATATAAAATAACTTACAGTTAACAGTTTTACCATAAAAAATATAGATTATTATTTTTTGCAAAAATTATGATTTCTTTTAAGAGTGTGGCATTTTACAGGTAACAATATTATTTCAAGCAGACACATTGACAGATGTAGAGAAAGTGAAGCCCCCTTTCTAACGTGTCTTTCTCCATTTACAGACAACTTTAGCTCAGATCAGTCATGCTGGATCGGTTGAGATTGCTTAAAATTGATCTATTGATGCCTATTGGCCGAGCTAGAAATACTAACACAATTACCTGCAGCCCAAGTCATTCCCGCCCCACGTCCATCTTCATCAGCACAATGCCTGAGGGGATGTGTGACTGCTGTACAAACACACTCCAACACTCTCCGCCTCTTCTCTCTTTCTTTCTACGCACTTCATTCTGTAATCTCCACATCTTTCTCCTTTCTCTTTCAACCTCCTGCCCTCTATCTTTCTGACCCCTCGCTCCTTCTCTCACTATGTCTCTTTTAAGTGGTGTTTGGTATAACAGCTACAAACACACCTGGACCCTTAAGGAGAGGTACTGCTATTCTCAAGTCAGATGAAGTGACTGACGCCACATAGATACACTGTCCCATGCAACAGATGGTAAATAATGTTACAATATAATAGTTTGAAATATCAAAAGTAAAAAAAAAAAAACAGTTGCATTACATTATTCTTTACCATTTTTATACCATTTTTTAAAAAAAAAATTCTAATAGGAATTGTTTATGAAATCTAATGGGAATTTATAAATAAAACTGTGCTGTCATATTTTAATATCAGACCAGACCAGAACTGAACTCAAAATGGCTCATATATACCCTAGTGAAAAATAAATATATTTATTTCATGCTAAGTATACTACAAATACATTTACATATTATGTGCTTAATAAAAACAGCCTGCAGTTGTACTTTTGATATACTAAACTGGTATATTTCAAAACTGTTTAGTTTAGTTTTATTGATTTATATAGTACATTTAATAACGACAGGGTCGACCAAAGTGCTGTGCAAAAGTTTAAAACTAAATTGCTGCTAAATATGAAAAACAAAACTAAATCTAAAACTAAATCTGCTAAATTGGAGCAATTAATTTTGTATTAAATGCACTTTAATTATGCAGAAGTAGTGCTGAAGTCCAACTAAACATATACTCAAGTATATTTAATGGTGCTAAAATGGAAATATTGCAAGTATACTTTAGGCCTTCAAAGATTATACAGTCCTCATCAATAGTGACATTAAAACACATGTAAGGCTTAATATAAAAAATGTGAATTGTGCACTAGTAGTAGTCCAAATAAAGTTTAATTACAATTTTTATACCAGTAATATGTCAGTAAATGTGTTAATAGACTTGAACTATACTTAGTATGAAATTATATATAATAAAAAAGTCAAGTGTCTTTGTAAAATTAATACTGTAAACTAGTAAATAATGTAGCCCACTGGATATCTGTGTATAAAATATAAAATAATATAGTTATTTAATGTGGGTGGCACAGTGTGAGGTTTGTTGAATGTATTGGTCAATAAAAAGACCTCATAACCCAGCACAAACACACACCCCTCTTCTTCGTCCCATGGGTTTTGTACTAACGGTCCTGCTGTTGTGTTTCTACAGACGTGTATATGTTCAAATGCACCAATAACACTGACGCTCACAAGCATTCGCACAAAAACACACAGGAAATATTCACAGCTACACACAAACATGATATATATACATACCATGCAAGTGTTAAAAAAAGGTATTTAAACCAATTATTGTTATTTACTTAAGTTACCAGACATGTCTTTGAATTCTAGAGTGGAAGTAAGAGAAAAATAATAAGTATACGGCAGAAAAAAAAACAATGAGAGAGAACAGACACAGGGCATTATGGGATAGGATTCCTTTCGGTCGGTATGGTGGGCTGGAAGTCGGGTGGTTTTACGTAACCTGTTGAATGCTTATTGATCGCTTTGTGGTGTTTAAAGAATGGCCTCAACAATGGCATCTTCCTCTGTGGAAGAAAAGAAAGTGCTCCTTTCTTTCTCCGGGCATTTGTAAGCTGTGCATGATGCCCTGGCCACATGAATGTGCCATTGTTGAGCCAAAGGGAGCAGCTTACAAGAAAGCGAACAATACCTCACACCGCTAACAATGCGCAGACGGAGGATAGGTTGCAGGAGGTTTAAGAGCAGTTGTCTTTCGGCCTCTTTGCGGTGGGCCGGTGACCCAAATGAGCGGAGGGATGTGCGATCGTTTGTTTGTGGACGTATTGATTGAGGGACGGAGCTAAAAGGGAGACAAGAGGAAGTGGAAATGAAACACAGCTTTATTTTATTGCGGTGTGAGTTACAGTTGCAGTAACATCAAACATTGGCATTGTTAGGACTCCATTTAAACTCGTCTTCCCTCTGTCCCTCCCTTCTGTCTCCTCTTTGATATCTCTGTCCCATTTCCTACACTTTCTTAAACCACAGTCATTCCAGTCCTGCTCCTTTTCTCTCTCACGCATCTTAAAGTAAAATTTTCTTTACGTTAATGAGGTCTACTGTCAATAATGTTGTGATACATGAAGCACAACTCACACAGAAGTCACTTTCAAACCAAGCAACGTTCTGTTTGCCAAAATAAAAAATGATTACTTACAGATACTCACAGATTAAAAACAAAAGAGCCCAATACTATGTCTGTACAATGCTCTGTTCCAGAGATATGTCATATTCATGTTGTTGTACGGTTGCTAGTCTGTGGGTTTACAGTTTATATGGAGACTATTTGCCAGTCTGAAACTGTGTTTCTACAACAATATGGCTTAATATATTTTTACGGTTGCTAGGGCGCTCTATATGGTTGCTAAGAAATGACTAAAGAGTTGCTAGAACATTGTATGTCCGATCACTTAGTAAAGTTATATCACACCTCAATGAGTCGCATGATTTGACACCTCATTCATGGGACTGCAACAGGGTTGCCAGGTTTTCACAACTAAAGTTGTCCAGTTGCTACTGAAAACTACCCCAAAACTAGCACAATCGCGTTTCAAGTGAAGTCCCGCAGTAAAAATACAAGTTTTTAGTGCCGCTTTAACCCGTGGACATGAAAAACAACCTGTGACAACAGTGTTAAAGTAGCCCAATTCAGCGGAAAAAACACAGATTTGGCAACAATGGTCTGCGACCAAGTGCAGGACAAGGTGCACAACAAAATTTTTAACAAAAATTTGTTTCAGTTAATTTTGCAATGGTTCTTTTGTAATTCTGTGGTGCTAAATATTATATATTATCAGTAATGAGAATAGCGGTGTTATAAATAAATGGCGTTACTAACGGCGTTATTTTTTTCAGTAACGAAAAAACGCCGTTACCGTTACTGACAATGAAATGCGATGTTACTATAATTGATTATAACTTATTATTTACCTTACAGTTCATCTGAATGGATGTGCAGCGTACCTGTATTTGACGAACTGTAAACTCTAGTGTGAAGGCACACGACTAGACATTGCTTTGTCTCACGCACACAAAGAAAGCGAGAGAGTCTTATATACCATGCAGAATTGACGCGCTATATATAAACGATATTCTCTGTTGTATTTTCTTTTCAAAATACGGAGTTCCTTCGGAATTCTTCAGCTTGAAACAACTGCCGGTTTCTCCAGCAGTAGGCGGAACTAATGTACAAACGACAATCTCATTGGCTGGCGCTCACCTGTTATCGTCCCTGTTTTGATTTCAGCAAATCAGTTTGAGCGAACGCAGACAACGTGATTAATATTCATGAACAAAGCAGCTCCTAAATTCAGTCAACATGACAAATATGTATTCATACATGGTTATTCACTGTCCCACAGCAACATGAAAATACATTATAGTAGATTAGTGTACAATGTTTTGTAATGATAATTTATTCTATATAGTATCCATTTCATTCAACATATTTAATAGTGATTATTCGACAGTTATTTGACTTTTTACTTTTTTTAAAGTAGCATGCCCAACACTGTATATTATACTATTTATTTTCACATAGCATAAATATTTGGGTGAATATTTAGGTCAGGTAAATTTGAGAATTTCTATTATTAATTATGAAGCATTGGCTTATTATAGCTAAGTTTTTGCTAATATTTGCATGTTTTTTAAAAGATATTTTGCTTTTGCAAGGATGGAAATATTATAGAACATTCTGGAACATTTCATAATATATTAGTGCATTCTGGAACATTCCAGAACACTGTGGGATGAGTCATAAAAGACAAAAATCATCCAGCATACAATTCTGAAGTTTTGGATGACTCACTTTTGCAGCATATAATTTTTTATGCATGAGTAATAACAGATTTGCTTGTGTAAGCCATCAACATATATTTGTAGTTTCCATGAACACTGTTATTGATTTAAATAAAAAAATATAAATTTGCTTCACAGTGTATGTATGAATAAACCGTAGCTGTGTTTGTGTTTGGTGTATTAAAAAATAAAATAAAATTGCTGTATGAAAACACATCGCTAGAAATCCTGATGTTTTTTCCACAAAAAAACATACATGTATGACACACGGCTCTCAGTGGGACCTGAGCACTCGCTCTAAATGTGAGGCCTGTGGGATACAAGATTGATGGCAGTAATGACGTTCCCGTTCATGTGCTTGTTGGTATAAATAACATCCCCAAATCAGACAGAGAGGCACCATGAAAGAGATGCGCCTCTGATAGCCGTAACTCCATCACCCTGCAGTGATAGCAACAAGTCTGGACATACACAACATCATTTACACACTACCTGCTCTCAGACCCCATACAACATGGAAATTGCCGAAATTGGATCGTGTCCTCAGCTTTTAAAAGAGATTAGATTTTACAGTGAGACGTTTTCTGCCTCCCAACCTCGCTGTTTCTCTCTCTCTCTCGCTTTGGAGCAGTTCACTGAGAGATGGTGGGACCCCAGTCTCCTGTCCTAGGGCTCATCCGTTAGCTCAGTTTAATGTAGTTATGAAGGGGGGGTTGAGCTTCCTGTCTTGGCTGAACAGACCTGGTTAAATGAGGTTTTTGGTTGCCTGGGGGAGCAAAGTGTAATGGACCTTATTAACTCTCTCTTCCCTCTCTGTATATATGTGCGTGTGAGCGCAGAGGAAGAGATATGGAGGTTAAGGGTACGGCCCAGGAGAGTGACGGTGTATTTGTTGTGAAACAGCATTGGGTGGTGTGCCACAACACTATTACTTACATTTCCACCATGTTATATCGCAGAATGGCCAATTTTAGTAAAAAAATTACTAGGTTATATAGAGTATTTTTGTCCCTCACTGATATTTTGAGATGTACAATCTTTCATATGAACATAACACATTTCGATTTATAAAAAGTAACTTTAGGGAGCATTGCCTTGTGAAAACAAAGTACACTCCAGCATACTTTCAAAAAGAGTGTTTATATAAAGACTCATAATTCGAAATGTGAATAGAATGTACTTTAGTCTTTAGAAACTTTAAAATAAAACATTTAATTTGACATTATTAGAAAATGCACTTTAAAAGTGTGTTAGGAAACATAGATAGTGCACTCCCTTAAAGTACACTGAAGTGGCTGTTTATTTCATTAACCTGTATTACATAGCAAATACATTTTTAAAAATGCTTTTAAGATTTAAAGTACACTACAAATGCACTTACAATTAAGCACACTTCTTTTCCACAAGGGGTGGGCACCTACATGCATAAAAAAATGGGTTTTGCCCTCCGGTCACTATCGTTTAATATGGTAATATGATGACTGAAAATGTGCAGTTTGTGACTCATAAAACTGTATTTAGGTTGATTCAGTGATGTTACATAATATTTTCCGCTTGAATAAGCCAAATATAGCACATTTTAAGTTGTTTTTTAAAACACATACAGTGCATATCTACCATCATCAGACATTTTTTTTCATGTTCCCATATACTACTTGTGACCCTGGACCACAAAACCAGTTATAAATCAGTCTTTTTTTTTTTTTTTTAATTATTTTTTAAATAAAAAAAAGCTTTAAGACAATATTTGAAAATCTGGAATCTGAGGGTGCAAAAAAAAATCTAAATATTGAGAAAATCACCTTTAAAGTTGTCCAAATGAAGTTCTTAGCAATGCAAATTACTAATCAAAAATTAATCTTTGATATATATTTACAGTAGGAAATTGACCAAATATCTTCATGGAACTTGATCTTTACTTAATATCCTAATGATTTTTGGCATAAAAGAAAAAATCAACAATTTTGACCCATACAGTGTATTTTTGGCTACTGCTGCAAATATACACGTGATACTTATGACTGGCTTTGTGGTCCAGGGTCACACACAAACATGCACAGAGCTCCGGTGGTATAAAAGCATGATTTGTCAATTGTGTTTTGCAGCATACTGTGTTACAGAACAGGAAAGAATAACTAGCACTGGAAAACTGGTCATTCCACTACTATTCTATTACAAGAGCAAGCAAAGCTTTCAAGTAATATACCATTGAGCAGATGCCTAATTGCTGAGTTCAGCCCTAAATTTTTTCAGCTACCAGATCAGACCTTTAAATACTAGGCCACACAACCATAGAAGGCAATACAAATCTATCTGAATTTCTCTTCTCAAGTTTGTTGTATGTCATTAAAGTGTTACTGCTGTACAATTGAACTGATACACCTTACAATACAAATGATAAATCATAAAGACAAATAAAACCTACAGCTCCTGTTTTGATGACTCTGTATATTTACAGACATTTTAGTGACCCATGCTAAGCGAAGAGCATCTATTCCCTGTCGGACACATGAAAGCACAAACACACACATGCATACACACCGTGCCTGACCTACCGCACCCTTTCCCATGGGCGTGTGTTGTATGGGTGGGGTGCTGGACACAAGGGGAATGAGGTAACCCAAGTTACAGGTCATCCTGTGTGTTTGGGTTTACTTAGCTTTACTTTGGGGCCAGTTTGGTCTCTGGAAGTGAAGCTAGATGTGACAAAACCTCCCTCTGGAATTGTTCTCAATTGCAAAGACAAATCATAAAGTAACAGGTTCATTGGCCAAAACTGAAAAAACATACCTATACATATAGTACAATTCACTGCAGTTTCCAGGAGCAGATTAATGATTAATAAACAATTTTTAAAAATGGTTCCATGCACAATAATATGTTCCATCCATCCATCCATTTTCATCCGCTTATCCGGAACCGGGTCGCAGGGGCAGCAGTCTAAGCAGAGACGCCCAGACTTCCCTCTCCCCAGACACTTCCTCCAGCTCTTCTGGCGGAACACCGAGGCGTTCCCAGGCCAGCCGAGAGAATAGTCCCTCCAGCGTGTCCTGGGTCTTCCCCGGGGCCTCCTCCCGATGGGACATGCCCAGAACACCTCCCCAGGGAGGCGTCCAGGAGGCATCTGGAACAGATTCCCGAGCCACCTCAACTGGCCTCTCTCGATGTGAAGGAGCAGCGGGTCTACTCCGAGCTCCTCCCGAGTGACCGAGCTCCTCACCCTATCTCTAAGGGAGCGCCCAGCCACCCTACGGAGAAAACTCATTTCGGCTGCCTGTATCCGGGATCTTATCCTTTCGGTCATGACCCAAAGCTCATGACCATAGGTGAGAGTAGGAACGTAGATCGACCGGTAAATCGAGAGCTTCGCCTTACAGCTCAGCTCTTTCTTCACCACAACAGACCGGTACAGCGACCGCATTACTGCAGAAGCTGCACCGATCCGTCTGTCGATCTCCCGCTCCATCCTTCCCTCACTCATGAACAAGACCCCCAGATACTTAAACTCCTCCACCTGGGGCAGGGACTCCCCACCAACCTGAAGAGGACAAGCCACCCTTTTCCGACTGAGAACCATGACCTCAGACTTAGAGGTACTGATTCCTATCCCAGCCGCTTCACACTGGGCTGCAAACCGCCCCAGTGCCCGCTGTAGGTCCTGGTTCGAGGAAGCCAACAGGACAACATCGTCCGCAAAAAGCAGAGATGAGATCCTGTGGTCCCCAAACCAGACCCCCTCCAACCCCTGGCTGCGCCTAGAAATCCTGTCCATAAAAATAATGAACAGGACCGGTGACAAAGGGCAGCCCTGCCGGAGTCCAACACGCACCGGGAACAGGTCCGACTTACTGCCAGCAATGCAAACCAGACTCCTGCTCCGGTCATACAGGGACCGTACAGCCCTTAGCAAAGGACCCCGGACCCCATATTCCCAGAGCACCCCCCACAGGACCCCGCGAGGGACACGGTCGAATGCCTTCTCCAGATCCACAAAACACATGTGGACTGGTTGAGCAAACTCCCATGAACCCTCCAGCACCCTGAAGAGGGTATAGAGCTGGTCCATTGTTCCACGACCAGGACGAAAACCGCATTGTTCCTCTTGAATCCGAGGTTCGACTATCGGACGAATTCTCCTCTCCAGTACCCTGGCGTAGACCTTCCCGGGGAGGCTGAGAAGTGTGATCCCCCTATAGTTGGAACACACTCTCCGGTCCCCCTTCTTAAAAAGAGGGACCACCAGCCCGGTCTGCCAATCCAGAGGCACTGTCCCCAGCCTCCACGCAATGTTGCAAAGGCGTGTCAACCAAGACAGCCCTACAACATCCAGAGACTTTAGGTACTCAGGGGCAGATCTCATCCACCCCTGGGGCCTTGCCACCGGGCAGCTTCTCAACTACCTCGGCGACTTCAGCCCGGGAGATGGTCGAGTCCGCCTCTGAACCCCCGGCCTCTGCTTCCTCAATGGAAGACGTGTTATTGTCTTCCTCAATGGAAGACGTGTTGACGGAATTGAGGAGATCCTCGAAGTATTCCTTCCACCGCCCGACAATGTCCCCAGTTGAAGTCAGCAGATTCCCACCCCCACTGTACACAGTGTTGGCAGGGCACTGCTTCCCCCTCCTGAGGCGCCGGACGGTTTGCCAGAATCTCTTCGAGGCCGACCGATAGTCCTTCTCCATGGCCTCACCGAACTCCTCCCAGACCCGAGTTTTTGCCTCCACAACCACCCGGGCTGCCGTCCGCTTGGCCCACCGGTACCCCTCAGCTGCTTCTGGAGTCCCACGAACCAACCAGGCTCGATAGGACTTCTTCTTCAGCCTGACGGCATCCCTTACTTCCGATGTCCACCACCGGGTTCGGGGGTTGCCGCCACGAGAGGCACCAGAGACCCTACAGCCACAGCTCCGAACAGCTGCGTTGACAATGGAGGCGGAGAACATAGTCCACTCGGACTCAATGTCTCCATCCTCCCTCGGAATCTGGTTAAAGCTCTGCCAGAGATGAGAGTTGAAGACCTCTCTGACAGGGGGCTCTGCCAAGCTTTCCCAACAGACCCTCACAGTACGTTTGGGCCTGCCGAGTCTGTCCAGCTTCCTCCCCCGCCAACGGATCCAACTCACCACCAGGTGGTGATCAGTTGACAGCTCCGCCCCTCTCTTCAACCGAGTGTCCAAGACATACGGCCGGAGGTCAGACGAAACAACCACAAAGTCGATCATCGACCTCCGCCCCAGGGTGTCCTGGTACCATGTGTACTGATGGACACCCTTATGCTCGAACATGGTGTTTGTTATGGACAAACCGTGACTAGCACAGAAGTCCAACAACAGAACACCACTCGGGTTCAGATCAGGGGGACCGTTCCTCCCAATCACGCCCCTCCAGGTATCACTGGAATCGCCCACGTGGGCGTTGAAGTCCCCCAGTAGAACAACGGAGTCCCCGGTCGGAGAGCTTTCCAGCACCCCTCCCAGTGACTCCAGAAAGGCCGGGTACTCTATACTGCCATTCGGCTCGTAGGCACAAACGACAGTGAGAGACCTATCCCCAACCCGAAGGCGCAGGGAGACGACCCTCTCGTCCACCGGGGTAAACCATATGCATGGCTCCATATGCATGGCTTTTCTCATGTAGTAAACTTGCTCGGTAGCGCACCTGGTACAGTACTGAATTTGTGATGTGGAGCACTCGATTCATGATTAATAAACTCAGACTTGTAGAAGCAAGCTAAAATAGCATGGATGCTTCAGCAAATGTGTTTTTATGTAACGTTTGCTTTTGGTAACACTATTTGTAGGTGCTGCATCACTTTCAAATGCGATAGAGCACAAAGGCTTCACGCGCCACTAACTGGACATAAATAGTGTAAAAAAAAAAAACAATGCCATATTCATGTTCATCTGTTTTGGATAAAACTGAATGCACTTATAGCACCACTCACTGGCCATTTCACTTGAAAAGTGTCACAAAGCATGCAAGCAGCAACATAATATCATTTTACATAAGTGTTGCCACAGGCATGTTTCTCAAATGGACTCGTGTTTTAGTTCTAACAATCCAAATAGTTTCTTTTCAGCTTGTTAGCTTGATATAAAAACATCAGAAGTCTATGCAAAGCTGGATAGCTGGGTTTATGTGTGTGTATGTGTTTTTAACCTCTTTGTCCATCAGTTGCACTTTCCTTCTCCATCGCTCTCTCTCTCTGGGGACTCGGCTGTCGATCGCCTCCCATTCTCTTGCACACCCCGGCTGTCCTGTAACCATAGTAACTGCCCAGATGTTGGACTCTGATTAGCCGAGACTGCCAAATAAAATCAGGGTGACGATAAAGATCAGGAGGTGGGGTGAGGGGGGCTGATGGGTAGTTATAAAGGGACAGTGTGCCATATAAACACGTGTAAACACATAAATGACTAATGAGGATAAAAAAAAACAAGCAATACAAGCAGTTTTACACATTCACTAGTGCATTATGGGAAAACTCTCTCCTAGCAAACAAGCACCTGACCAACTAAACCCAGCTATAAATACACACTTGTGGCCAGTTATATGCACTGTTTCAACAAATTTGCTTTAAAAAAAGCTCTCCACAAACAAGTAAACAAACTAAAATTTCTTTTCATTTTCCTCACAATGATGTGGCATGACGCGGATTACAAAAATAGCTGTAGGTCTTTCATATGCTTCCAAAGAAAACACTTCATTACTCCACCTGGCATCGTGATGATGTGGTGTTAGCGGCAGTCTGTGGGAATAAAGGTGCTCATTGTCCCAGAATCTACCCAAGGTCGCTGAGGATGACAAATACACACACATACAAATACACACACTTGGAGTCTCCTACTCACACTCCAGCTTGATATTCCCTGTGAAGAACTGCCATGCTGGAGCGAGCCGACATTTCTTCCGATCCAAAGTATTGTCCTCAGTTCTGGCATGGTGACTGATGTACTTTTGTCAGTGAGAGCTGTTAAGTCGTAATTGCATAGCACAGGCGTGTTAACTGTTTGCAGTATTTTTAAAATAATTGTACACAGAATTGTCAAAGTCAGACAGTTGCATGTGTCATTTACAAGTTGCATGTGACAGTTGCCACATCACACGCCTCATTCATCTGCATACACAGGCTACCGGTTGTGGCTCGCATCAACTTTCATGTGTTATTGCCTCCTTATAATAAATAGCTTGTTGTATTCCTCATTTGTAAGTCACTTTGGATAAAAGCGTCTGCTAAGTGAAAATGTGACCCTGGAGCACAAAACCAGTCATAAGTAGTACGGGTATATTCGTAGCAATAGCCAACAATAAATTGTATGGGTTAAAATGATAGATTTTTCTTTTATGCCAAAAGTCATTAGGATATTATGTAAAGATCATGTTCCATGAAGATATTTAGTAAATTTCCTACCGTAAATATACCAAAACTTAATTTTTGATTAGTTATATGCTGCAAGCATTGATTATATATTACTACTGATTATATACAACATTGATATATATTAGTCTACATACTGTATATTACATTAAAATAGTCTCATGATTAATTTGTAAGAAATCATTAAGTTTATCATGCTAAAAAAAGCATAAGATATCGTGTAGTGGAGTTTTGTTATTATTTCCCATAATAGAATGAGAACTGCTCCAAATAACAAAAACATTCCAAATAAATACATCATATATGTGACCCTGGACTACAAAACCAGTCTAAAATAGCACGGGTACATTCATAGCAATAGCCAAAAATACATTGTATGGGGCAAAATTATCGATTTGTCTTTTATGCCAAAAGTCATTAGGATATTAAGTAAAGATCATGTTCCATTAAGACATTGTTGTAAATTTCCTACTGTTAATATATCAAAACAATTTTTGATTAGTAATATGCATTGCTAAGAGCTTCATTTGGACAGCTTTAAAGGCGATTTTCTCTCTATTTTTAATTAGTTGCATCTTGATCAAATATTGTCCTATCCTAACAAACATACATCAGTGGAAAGCTTATTTATTTACAATAATTTATGCTTATTACTGGTTTTGTGGTCCAGGGTTACAAATGTTATTATATAATTACCACCAGATACCACATTAATTTCAATAGAGAATAATAGAAAACAACTACAAAAACAAACAAACAAACAAAAAAAAAAAACACACATATGATGTAAAGCAGAGTTCAGATGCAAAAGCCTCTAAAAAAGCCTCTAAATCCATCTGATGTATTTCTTTTGAACTCTTCAATTCATCTTCTGATGAATCCGTAATAAATCATTAAATTTACCACACACACACACACACACACACACACACACACAAACACAAAGTGGAGTTTTGCTATTATTTTCCCATAGTAAAATGGGAACTGCTCCAAAAAAACAAAACATTCCAAATAAATACAACATAAATAAACAATAGGATTATACTTTTTTGTTCATTTTGAAGCATGGCAGTCCTAGTTCTATTGAAAAGAGCAGAAAATGTTGTGATCACCTTTACAGATCCAAAATTAGCACTCTGGTTAGGTTTTGGGGTTATGCTTATGAAAATGCATTGCTAGAATTTGCTAAACTGTATTGGTTGATTGATTTTTCACAAAGTAAACACTGCACATTGCACACAAACCAACTCATAATAGTACCTTATGATTTGTTTATCTGGTAAACATATTCAATTTATTACGAGTTCAACATAACACCGGGTTGATGTTGTGGCTTCCATACATTAGCATTGTCACTTAAATGACTGCTAATTAAATTAAAATGTTAAACTCAGATTCTTTGAAAACTGTTATTTCTATGATAAAGCTCCAAGGCATTAGAGACATAAGAGTATCACTGTCTGTAAAGCTGCTTTGAAACTGTGCGGATTGTGAGAGCTAAACAAGTCAGTTTAACTTGATTTGATATCTCAGTGATATCTATCAGGTGGTAAGGAAATTTTAAGCATGCTGTTCTATATTACTGAATTACAAATCATTTTTGATGAAAAAAACACAAAATCCCAATCCCTTTTTTTTTTTTTTAAAGTGGGCAACCCTAGTTCAAATAAATTGTATTAACCGATTCCTTTGTTTCTTCATTTTCCTAAAATTTCCTTTCTGCTCTCACATTGTGTAAAATAGCAAAAATAGCCACCAAACAAAGCTATATACATTTTTTTTAATGCAATAAATTAAAATGATGTGTGTATGTATGTAGTCAAATGATAGTTTTGGTCAGTAAAATTGTAAAATCTCTTTGGTGCCACTAGCAGCTTTCAGATTATTATGAGGGAGAATTTGACATTTGATCAAATACCATGTCCTGTGGGAAGAACTCTAATAAAATAAAAATGACGCACTCGTGTTTTCCGTTTTCGCTCCGTTACGCCATCGGTGTGTGGAGGTCACAGTGGTGACGCTACCTGATCTGTGCATGTGCCTTTAATCAGACAGGGAGGAAGTGATCAGGCACTTCCGCCCATGGACTGAAATCACATTAAAACATTAAAACATCTCCAACCTAAAGTACTGATAATGGAACTAAATAGGTAAAGGCCATATAACTTCCCTTCTCTCTCAGAGAAAGAGGGATGAGAGAGAAAGAGAGAGAGATAAACAGAGAGAGAGAGCGGCTGGGGGCAACACTGTAAGCCTCGCCTCTCCATTTTCTAATAAACTCCAGCAATCAGATCATTTGTGCTTTAAATGGGCAACTTGATGGCAGCAGTCTGCATTAGCCACTGGTGCTCTCACAATCTGATTAGACACAGACAGTGACAGTTTCCAGCCAAAGCAGTAGGTAACACAATGACAATCACGTACACACACACACACGGACACAAATGCACTGACAAACAAGGCCCTTGAGGCTCCCTCTCGCTGTCCTTCTCTCCTTCTCTCTTTCCCTCTATCTCTGAAGACCTTTTTGCTGGTGTTTGTGGCACTAATTGAATTGTGTGAAGCAGATGTCATTATTGTTGAGCAGTCAAGCACTTGATGTTTCCAAGTTGTTAGACACTAATTTAAGCTTATTAGCAGCTTTGCCAGGGAGCAAAGGTCACGCTGTGTGTGTGTGTGTGTGTGTGCACTGAAAAGTCTCTCCCTGGAAGGAAAAAGGATGAGAAATCTGTACAAGGACAGGAGCAATTAATAAAGTAAAACTTTGATAGCAAACTGGATGATTCTCCGTGGACTAATAGTAGCGTAAAGTCAAAAATAATGTTTCCCAAAAACACTGTCAGTCAATGGTCTCAGTTACTGTAGTTCAACAATACAGTTCAACGAAACTATAGCTGGAACTATCGCTCTCGACTTGTGCTTAGCATAGTTTCTTGTTAGGCCATGACACATCAAACCAACAACAAATAACTAGCTGTGATGAAAATGTTGCATCTGAAAACACAGCAAAGACTGCAGCCACTGGCCAACTAGCATGTATACTGTACGTGTGAGAGGAAAAAAATTGTCTATATAGGCCACAATAGTCTATATTCATAATACATAAAGAGTTTTACAAAACTGTGGATGTACAAACTGTAAACAAAGCAACACTTGCTTACCATTTTGAATATGAATCATGTTAATCACTTTCTTCATTGCCAACCATGTCGATATGAAAATACATGCTTATTGGATCTTGAAAATGGCTATGAATAGGATATTTGGATGAAGGAGTGGACAGATTCATGTTTGCACATTACAGGCTTGTACTTTCAACATATCGCATTTCAGTAATGCCATATTCACCCTTCCTCTAATAGCTGTCTCTGCATATTAATGTTATACAGTTGAGGTCAGAAGATTGCGTCCCCCTTTCAGAATAATAAAAATGTTAATTATTTTACCAAAATAAGAGGGATCATACAAAATGCATGCTATTTTTTATTTAGTACTGACCTGAATAAGATATTTCACATAAAGGACATTTACATATAGTGCACAAGAGAAAATAATAGTTGAATTTATAAAAAATGACCTCGTTTAAAAGTTTACACACGCTTGATTCTTAATACTGTGCTGTTTCCTGAATGATCCACAGCTGTGTTTGTTTGTTTAGTCATAGTTGTTCATGAGTCCCTTGTTTGTCCTGAATAGTTAAACTGCTGCTGTTCTTCAGAAAAATTCTTCAGGTACCACAAAATCCAGGATTTTTGTGTATTTGAACCCTTTCCAACAATGACTGTATGATTTTGAGATCCATCTTTTCTCGCTGAGGACAACTGAGGGACTCATATGCAACTATTACAGAAGGTTCAAACACTCACTGATGCTCCAGAAGGAAAAACCATGAATTAAGAGCCGGGGGGTGAAAACTTTTGAACAGAATGGAGATATGTAGATTTTTCTTATTTTGCCTAAATATCATATTTTCTTTTTCATTTAGTACTGCCCTTCAGAAGCTACAGAAGATACTTACATGTTTCCCAGAAGGCAAAATATGTTAAATTTACCCTGATCTTCAAATTTCAAAAGTTTTCAGCCCCTGGCTCTCAATGCATTGTGTTTTCCTTACTTTTGAACCAGACCATTTTTATAAATTCAACTATCATTTTCTGTTGTGGACTATATGTAAACATCTTTTATGTGAAACATCTTATTCAAGATAGTACTAAATAAACAATAACATGCATTTTTTATGATTATTTTGGTAAAATAATGAATATTTTTAATGATTCTAAAAGGAGGAAGCAAACTTTTGACTTTAACTGTATATGAAACTTTATGCTCACCAATGCTCCATTATTTGATTAAAATACACCAAGAACAGTAACATTGTAATATATTTTTATAATTAGAACATTTCTCTTTCGATATATATATTTAAATGTAATTCCTGTGATAGCAAAGCCAATTTTTACTGTTCACAGCATCCTACAGAAATCACATGCTGCTTTGCTATGCAAAAAACATTTTTATTTTCATCAGTGTTGAAAACAGTTGTACCCCTTAATATTTTTTGGAAACTGTGAAACATTTTCTATTTTTTTTTTTTTTTTCAACAAATAGAAAGTTCAAAAGTACAGGATTTATATATATTTCCCAAAAATAAAACTTTAGCACAAATGTAAAAGTCTTTGCTGTCACTTTTGATCAATTTAATGCATCCATGCTGAATAAGTGTTGGTGAAATAAAAAAAAAAATCTCACTCACTCAGTGACTTTTCAGTGGTCATCTCTGCACAGCTATAAATGTGTCTACACCCCTCTCCCTCCATTACTATGCTTCCATCTTCATCCCACTATCTCTCCGTTTAATAATCAGGGTCAGATGATACCACACATCTCTGAGAGAGCAGTAGTGAACTGATCGTCCCTGCATAAACACCTGTTGTTACATTGACGGAGGCCATTAGCGCTGCGGGGCTAATGTCGCGGAAATGCCGCCTTCTGAAAGCAACCTCTGCTTCTTATCAGACAGAAACAGGAGGAGCCCGGCTGCGCTCAGCACATTCAAATGGCCCATCAAATCTAATCAGAGCACCTGTAAAAGCCCGCAAAAACACAGAAAGAGAGCGAAAGAGAGAGCAGTGTCTTCAGTTACCCAGCAGCACCTGCATAGAAAACCACCACTATACAATAAGATACTGAATAGCAGAAGGGGCAACACAGCATCATATTTTTTTACATGTCTGTGAGCATGTGTGTTAGGGTGATCAGATTTTTTTTTAAAGACCCCATTAAATGGCTCAACAATGGCTCAGTTTTCAATCCTGTGTTTGGAAACAGGAAGCCTGGGTCAGGACATAATAAAGGGTTTGTCCTCTTTTTGAATGATCAATATTTATTCCTCTATTTTCCCATAAAAGAAAGACTGTATATTTTTAAAGCGCATATCTGTTAAAAGAGTTACTGATTATTATTTATTAATTTATGTTTGGTGGAAACTAAAAAAAATAAAATACATTCAAAATGTGCTATGCATACACACACTGACTTGAATACACCTCTTTATTTATGAGTGTGTTTTAAAACTCTGAATTAAAAATCATCATGATAATGTTTTAAATCAGAAATATGAGGGTGGTGCAACTTTATTTCTTCATTGATATTACATCACTGTGTTTCAGTATCAGTATACTATCTCTTAACATTTCAAATAACTCAAATCTATGTACGATTTGTCATATAATACAACCACCCATACTGTACAAAACAAAATAATATTTATGAATAATAATGTTTCCAAAAATACTTTTTGCCTTGAAAACTATACTTAAAAACTGTTTTTGTTTAAAAACGGATATATACTAAAAGCCACAAAACTATCATTTAAAACTATTTGGGCTAAAACTGGGCTATTTTTGGGTTACAAATGTTTGGGGGAAATATTGAGCAATTTTGTCTAAATAAATTATATTAAAGAGGTCATTGGATGCCCATTTTCCACAAGTTGATATGATTCTTTAGGGTCTTAATGAAAAGTCTATAATATACTTTGGTTAAAAATTCTCAATGGTTGTGTAAAACAACACCCTTTTTACCTTGTCAAAATCAGCTCTTCAAAAATCATCTCATTCTGAGGGATTGTTCCTTTAAATGCTAATGAGCTCTGCTCGCCCCGCCCCTCTCTCCTCTCTGTGGAGTGAGGAGCCTGTTTACTTTAGCCGCATTTAGCCGCGTTTAGCTGCAAAACTTGTTAACTAGCACCTTATTAGTAAAGGTGATTGCAGAGATTCATAGAAAAAACGTTTATACTCACTTCTGCTGTAAGTGAAGCTGGATCACAAATGATTTGCGTGAACATAGACGGATATATGTAGATCGGGAGGCGCATTCCCTTCACAAACAAATATAATCCACTGCATCTTCAGCGGCTCAGATGTTGGGAGTAAATGACGACCACTACATGAATCATTACCTGGGTTCTACAATTCATTTCTGTATTTCTTTCTCCATTTCTAATTATTGTCTTTTTCTGTAGTATTATTATGTAAATACTCATGCACATCTCTTATTTATATAGCTGTATATAGAGAAATAATGCACAAATCTGTACATAAATCATCTGTTCCAGATTCATACATTATTATTTATTTTTAAGTTTTTATTTTATTTAAATGTTGTATGTATGTATGTATGTATCTACCAGGAGCACCTTAAAAAACCACAACAAATTCCTTGTGTGTTTGCGCACACTTGGCGAATAAAGTTAATTCTGATTCTGATTCTGATGTTCATTATTACATCCAGCAACACAACACCTCAATCGCTCAATCGGAGATATTCTTGTCTGACTTACATCCCTGCTCCGGCATCAAAACAATGGAGGTCGGACTGTTACAGCTGATCTGAGGTAAGACGCTCATGTCAATCAATTATCGTGGGAGTGGCCTCTGTGGGTGTGACGCCACAACAACAGGCATCTGAGAATGGCTCGATTTGCATCCGATGACCCCTTTAATAACAGTGATTTCAAGATATATCATTTATTTTCTTAAAACAAGAATGTTCCACTATTTTTTATTTATTTATTTATTTATTTTGCATGCTATATCTTTAGTTTAAACGTATTATGTTTTAATCCTCTTCCTGGGAACTTCCCATCAGCTTAATTAGATTCTGAATTGAATCAAATGGCAATAGCAAAATTAATAAACTGTATTTGTAGACTGTACTATTTGCAAATAAAAACTTACCAAAACATTTAATAAAATAATCCACTGGAACATCTACAAAATCTATAATATCTATAAAATGCTATTTGACATGTTAGTGTTAGACACTCTTGTGTTAAATGTGATCTTCATTGACCGATTTACCGATTTACCGATTTACCGATTTAGCTGACAGAAAATGAGCTGTGACAGCACCACGGAAAGGGTTCCCACACCAAAAATGCAGTTGTTGTTTGGCCATTTGATCCACAAATGATCCCAGTATGACACAGAGAATTCTTTTTTAAAGGAATAGCTGAGCCAAAAATGAAAATTCCATCATCATTTGACCTGTATGCAGTGTTGGGGGTAACGCAGTACAAGTAACGCGAGTTACGCAATATTATTACTTTTTCCAAGTAACTAGTAAAGTAACACATTACTTTTTAATTGACAAGAAAATATCTGAGTTACTTTTTTTCAAATAAGTAACACCAGTTACTTTTCCCCCTATTTATTGATTAAAAGCTCTCCTGTCCTCATGTTGAGAGAAATCGGGAGTAAGATGTAAATGTGAATATGCTCACAAAAAACAGATTCAGTATTCCTCAAAATGAATAAAAACAGTGAAATTCAACTCAGAATATGATGCAAACCTGCAATAATTAAATATGTTAAATAATACAAATATCCTTTATGCATTTAATCCCATTTATTAACCGATGTCTTTGCTGCATCTTTGCTCCATACTAATAAGCAAAAATTACTCAAGATAATCTAACATTTGTTTTCCTTTTTTTTTTGTTGCTGAAGAGTTGACATTTTTTTCTTCTGCGGTCTACTGTACAGATGTAAATTTACTTTTCTCAATGGTGTAAAAAGTTTGCCAAAAATAGAACTTTTTATATTCAAAACAAACAAGCAAGCCCTGCCCAGATTTAAAAAGTAACGCAAAAGTAAAGTAACGCATTACTTTCCATAAAAAGTAACTAAGTAACGTAATCAGTTACTTTTTTAGGGAGTAGCGCAATATTGTAATCTATTACTTTTAAAAGTAACTTTCCCCTACACTGCCTGTGTGGAACACAAAAGAAGACATTCGGACAAATGTTTTTGATCTGTTTTTGTCCATATGATGAAAGTCATTGGGGTCCAAAACAACACTGGACCCCACCGGCTTTCTTTGTATGGACAACGAAAACAAACACAGACATTTTAAATGGAAAATATTTTCTTTTGTGTTCCACAGAAGAAAGAAATGGGACGTCTGGTTGTTTTTGCATGTCTGCATCCAGGCAGATTCATAATCTAGAGAGCTCTGTGCTTTGCGTTTCATTTTTTACACCCTATTTCATGCCTTCTTTTTGCTTCAGTCCACACAAGCCTTTAACATCTCGCACTTCACGTCTGGGCGCTTATATAAGAAGGAATATCTGAGTTTTATGATCTGCTGAATCGCACTAGGCCCATTAGCATACGTCAGAGCCGCGGCTGCCCGAGTCTTATTAATCTGTGTGGAGAGAGAAATGGAAGAAAGAGAGGATAGGAGGACGGATAAACGCCTATGAGATTAGCACCGACTCCACAGATCTTTCGTTGCGGAGATCATATAGATGAACACACACACACACACATGCACAAACACACATATGAACACACAACACCTCTGTGTCTTCTCTTCACCTTGGTTTGAGTGTGTGTGTGCGCATATGCGTGCGTGTTGCGCTGAACTTATCGCTGCAGCGATGAGATGAGAGGATGTGTGTATGTGTTAAGCCTCAGGGCGATTATTCTGTCAGGAGTGTTTCTCTGCTGCAGCCCATCCTGCCAGGAAGCAACTCTAAATCCACACTGATCGGTCCAAAGTCAAGATTTCACCATTCAACATATTCCCATCTCTTACCACACAGATCCAAGCACAGACGGCGAGATCTCGCTTTCCTCGCCCTCCACGCACACACGCGCTAAGCCTCCTCTACATGCTGCTGCGGGATAAGACTGCATGCCTTGTCATGCCCGATCACTGTGATTCTACCAACCCTGCCCAGCGCTAAACTGGCACTGCCAACCATCAAGTGTGTGTGTGTGCTTGAGTTTGTTTGTGTGAGAGTATAATTTATGTCTATGCAAAAAAAAAGTGGTCTGGCAGTGTTTAGGCCCACGTACCACCAAGCACAATTTTGAGTTAAATATAATGGACTACTGAAAAGCTAAAACGGGTCTTTCAGTAATGCCAAATCCACCCAAAGGATATTAAGAGCACAATTCAGTGACTTCAGTCACCACACCATTCCAAATAATATGTAATATAACTATATATAGTAAATATGTACAGTTTAAAACAACCAAGTGTTTAAACTTGGTTATTGAAACATGTCATTGATTTCAATTCACAGTATATGAATTACAGACACATTACATGCATTTCATTTACAAAAGCTGAAATAAATAAAAACAATAATAATAATAATAAATGCTGTTCTTTTAAACATTATATTCATCCATATAACCCTGAAAACAAACATATAATCAGAAATGTTTTTTGAGCAGCAAATCAACATATTAGAATGATTTCTAAAGGATCATGTGACACTTAAGACTGGAGTAATGATGCTGAAAATTCAGCTTTGATCACAGAAATAAATTACATTTCAAAATAAATTCAAATAGAAAACAGTTATTTTAAACTGCAATAATATTTTAAATTATTCCTGTTTTTATTGTATTTTACCAAATAAATTTAAAGTCTTGGTGAGCATTATACAGCATCATATGCTGGGTTAAAAAAACCCAGTGCTGGGTAAAATATGGACAAACCCAGCGACTGGGTTGTTTTGACCCAGAGGTTAGGGTAAATGTTTAACCCTATTACCTATTGTTAAATGTTTAACTCAACCTGGGAAGTTTTATTAAATTCTATTGTTTAAAATGTACTATATGGCTGGCTTAAAATGAACCCAAAATGGGCTGTAAATTAAAAATCAGCAATAATCAACATTTTTTACACATTTCAACATTTTGAGCATTTATTAATTACCGATTTAAAAATATATTTAATTATTATTTAACTTATTAATAAATGTTTATTTACTGAACAGTACAGGGAACATTAACATGCCTTTTATTAACATATTGGCTGTTTATTAGTACTTAAAAAGCACATATTCTACATGACCATATTCTACATCCCTAATTATAACCAATACCTAAACATAACAACTACATTACTAACTACTAATAAGCAGCAAATTAGTTTACTGAGGAAAAATCGTAGTTAATAGTTTGTCAAAAGCAAGAATTGGACCTTAAAATAAAGTGTGAGTCTGCGCTGAGTTTGTCCATATTTCACCCAGTGCTGGGTTGTTTTTAACTGCTTTTTTTAGTGTGTGTGTATGTGTGTGTGTGTATACTTATAAATGAAGTCATAAGTATTCCTTTATGCATTTGCTTTCGTTTTGTGGCACGACAAAATGCAACATCTTGTACTTTATCAGATTTTGTCATGATTCATTTCTAAGATACATCTGCATCTTATCTGTGTTCAGAGGAACAGCGAATGCCCATACCTATGTTTGACCTAAGGAACGCTTCTGATTACGGCTGTGCTCATTTATAGAACAGAGAGAATGCATGTGTTTATGTAGGTGTGTACGTTTATGATATTGTCATGTGAGGGTCAGAGTTCCACAGTACTGGCAACTTCCTCTCTTTCATAACGATTTTCTTGGAAAGCAATCCTCAGTCACTTTCAGCTAACAAGTATATAAGGTACAAACAGTTAGTTCACCCACAAATTACCGATTAGTTGTCACATTTCATAATCTTCATGTTGCTCCAGTCCCGTAAGATCATGTTCCTTTCATGAACTCAGAACAACAGAAACATTTTTTTTTTTTAATATCTTCTTTTGTGTTCCGCAGAAGAGAGAAAGTCATACAAGTTTGAGTAAATAATGCCAGAACTATCTTTTTTAAAAAATAATGAGGTCGTGTGTTTTAGGATACATTTGGAGGGAAAACCATAAAGAGAGTGAGCGAGAGAGAAACAGAGAGAGAGGGATGACCTCTCCTCCCTGAGCCCAGCTGTACTATGACATCCCACATCTCAGAATTCCTTATTTTAAGAGACTCCGACTTCTTTTCCTGTTTTGGTTTGATGTTTCTGCCCAGTATATCACCTAGTCCACCTCCCAACATAAAACGTTTGGAGTTTTACGGCTTCGAAGAAGACTTAAAAGCAATCACCCGTAAATCTCTACGAGTAATAAAGAGCTAGAATTAAATTTCTGCCTACTTTGCTTGTTGTCTTTTCTTGTCAGGCGTTTAAACATCTTTCAGGTGGGTTTGGGGGAGTTTCATAACCTGAAAGGAAATGATTAGTACTTAGTGAGAACTTGAATATGGAAACTGGTGAGAAAGCCTGCTTTACAAGCCCAGATAATATGGTTTAGATGCGGAGAAATACAAGAACAGACCCATACAAACAGTTCCCCTTCCCGTTCACCTGGAAAAGTGCGCTGGCACGTGGCCCGACCGCATTCCTGCAGGGTCCGATCGTGAATCTCCCTGAGGAATCTGAGCGGTTGAACCCTCTGAGACGACCTGCAGCCAACTCCTTGTAGACCCTCGTAAAGACAGGCCTGGGTGGTCAGGTCTCTCTCATCTCTCCTCCCTTTCTCTCTGCCCCCATCTCACCTCTATCCATCACCTACAGGGGAGTGCAACATTAGACCTAAATCCATCAGCCAGTGCGGGGCCAGTTTGGACCAGCCAAGGCCCTTGGAGGCCCAAATCCTACCTACAAGAAACCAGCACAACATATAAATAAACCAACAGAGGAGACATAATTAAACTAAATGGTGAGAGTTTAGCTGGTTAGCGTGGGCCAGTTAGTCTCTGCTGTTGGATACTATGGCAAAATAGCATGTTTTTCCACCAACAGCCATTGAAAAGTAAATTCTTATTCTGAAAATGAGATGCTGCGACACAATATTAGATATATATTCAATATTAATCAGAGTTTTTGCCCTAAACAACCTGACAGTTCAGGTACTGATTGTGTTTTGGCTAATATTAAAATGGTCCAAATTCTATCTTGTGACTTTTACAGCTATAATGAAAGCAGCAGTTTACCTCAGATCTTGAAAAGAACTTGAAGGGAACATGAATGTTCAAACTGTGAACCCACAAATTTATTCCCTGACAAAGATTTAATTAGGCAATGTGAATGTATTTTGAAATATTAAAAAATGGTTACATTTTTATTTATTTCATGCAAGCTACTTAGTAAGACAACATTGCTGTGATACAGTCATAGGTAGTCACAGCCATTCTAATATAGAGCAATATCATATGGATACGGGTGTGATATTACGTTTGTACAACAGTTCAATGGCACAAGTATGTAAATAAATAAGAAACAATCACAGAAAGACTTAAAAACCAAACATTTTGTATTGTACTACTTTCTTAAAATCTCAGTTTAACATTTAAGAACTAAGCCCAAACCTCTGTTACTAATTTAGAAACATCACTAATAACAAAGGAACGTTGAGTGGTTTCACTGAAAGCTTATTGTATACCTTTATTAAAAGTTTACTGTATTATGTAGGGTAGAGTATTATGGACTGAGCGAGTATAATTACCCGCATCTGATACAGCATTCATTCTTCAGCTCAATCGCATATCCACAATAAAACTTTAGTTTGAATGTCCGCTGAGGAAAGCGATATCTTTGTCGTACTATCCTTTCCAAAAACAGCGCTGCTCAGTGCATTTGTTGGCTGCATCTTACAAAGTGTTGTTGAAAGTAAAATTAACTTCTTTGTTTACAACCTTGTTTCAGTCTTTTTCAATATAAAAGTCTTTGTTGCTGACTCACTAATAAAAACAGTCTCTTGTAGCCATCTAATGGCAGAATAATGTAGCTAAAAGCACCATCACAAACATACACACACCGTTTCTCAATATTAAATACTATTATTAAATGCTACTATTATTTATATAAAATATATATTGATTAATAATATTTAATAAACAACAACAACGGCTATCGTAAAAGTTGCTAGTCAATTCAGTCAAAAGTACAAAGGCAGCACTCGACAGATCATTAAAGTTATATAAAATGTAACATTATGAGACTTTGCCCTCAGCCAAAACTATTTGTTCTGGAACAATTAATAGATTAGTGAGCCTAAAATGAAAATGAATTATATCTCATGTTACACCACTTACAGAGACATTAGAGTCATGGCAAATTCCAGAAGATCTAGCCGAGGTGATGCTGCTCTCGGCAGGTTCGTGAGTGCCTAAACAACTATATTCTAGGTTAAAACTAAATTCTGTGACACAAAAACAGTATTATTTATAAAATTATAGTGCATTTGGGCATCTGGCATGACACTCGCTGTGAGAAATACTGCAAACGGAGTGATACAAATGGTGAAGTGGTTGGAATTCTGTTATCAATAGAATATTGCACCGCTGAGGCTCTCAGCCAATTATTTTTAGAACCAGAAAGAACTGATAGATAGATAGATAGATAGATAGATGATACATACATACATACATACATCGATAGATATATAGATAGATTAAAGTAACATTTGCAGGTTGCATATGGCAGAAATACACATGTACATACTGCAGTGCATGCACAAATGTATATAAAACATATAAAAACCAGGATCTTAGACTGATGGCCCAAATATAAATCTCATAATATCCTTTTGCAAAGGCTTCAATTTCAACCAGTGGGTCCTACATTCCTCTCATAATAGTTAAGATAATCCCACTCTCTCTCTCTTTCTCCTGAGAAAATGAGCCCCATCTGACAGAAGGATTCATGAACTATCCGTGTCAAAAACTGTCACCAACCCCCGTTAAAAATGGACCCCTGATTTCCAGAGAAAACAGAATCCGCTAGGTGGACACCCTACAGAGAATTAGCCTGTATTCATGGAAAACAGTCCAGCTCTTCTAACTGAAAAACCACTCAGGCTCTTTGTCAGCATGTGATGTTGAGCGCACAGATGATGAAATGTGCTTCCTTTTTGGCCACACTACCTCTTTTCTGCCTCACTACCTCTTTCTGAACACTCAGGAGTGACAGCGAGGCTCCTGTCTAACATGCTGACTGTGCTAAAGACCATCAAGGTGAGAGCAGTCCGTTAAGATCAGGGGCGACTGATACAAAAACCCAGTTTCGTCAAATGACAAACAAGTTAGATTATTCAACACGTTTAGTCTTGATCAGCCAGAGAAAAACACATCCATTCATTTAATTAAGTAACTTTTTTTGGATGTCTTTTTTCCCCAGATCCGTTGAGGGACAAATGTATTACAAAAAATAGAACTTGTGAATTGAAGTATTTATGGAATATTATAATATTTTATCTGAGGACTGTTCTTGTTTCTATGAATATTATGTATAATTTGTAACCACTTTTTGGGCGGTAACAGTTTAAGAATCAACTATTAAACCCCAAATTTCATGCACCCAGTGTTAGTAACATCCCTGGTTATGGGGTTATGAGGTGAAAAAATACAATTTCAGCAATAAACACACTTAAAAATGAATTCATCAGTGACATATTAAAATAATAAAAAACATATATATATATTCTGCATTCCAAGTAATATCAATCAAAGTGCACTTGGGTTGTTTTGATTAAATAATAATAACTCAAAAAAACTAACACAATAAAACACAATAAAAACATGATAACAAAATATATATATATATATATATATATATATATATATATATATATATAATAACATATAATAACATTTCTAAAAATAAAAAATAATAATTAAAATTAAAACTAATTAAAACAACCAAATACAACAAATACAATAAACCAGCAAATGTTTATAATAATTAATGATATTTATAATATTTAAAGAAAAAAATAAATATCTTATGCTCACCAATGTTGCATTTGTTTGATTAAAAATAAATTGAAATATTATTACAGTTATTAAAAGCCATGACTCTAGTTTTCTCTGTCTTATAATATTTCAGAAATCCTTTTAATCTACTGATTTGGTGCTCAAGAAACATTTCTGATTATGATCAATGTTGAAAACAGTTTTTGCTGCTTAATGTATTATGGAAACATTACCATTCAACTTTATTTTTTTTCTCCAGAAGAAGAAATTCATATTTATATTCAGCAAGAATACATTAAATTATTCAAAAGTAACAGTAAAGACATTTATAATGTTACGAAATATCTCTATTTCTAAAAAATACTGTTCTTTTGAACTCTCTGTTTAAAAAAAATGTATCATGGTTTCCATAAAAATGTTAAGCACCAAAAACTGTTAGAAAATAACGATAATAAGAACAGTAAAAAAAAACTGAGCACCTATAAATAGTTAATAATAACTGAGCATCAAATCAGCATATTAAAATGATTTCTGAAGGATCATGTGACACTGAAGACTGGAGTAATGATGCTGAAAATTCAGCTTTGATCACAGTAGTAAATCACATTTTACAATATATCCCAATAGAAACAGTTATTTCAAAATGCAGTAATATTTCACAATATTATTGGTTTATCTTTTTATAATTTTAGTTTAAAAGGTTAATAAATGTATTTAGACATAAATATCACAATCAATCAAGACCTTTTTTATAAAGGACGCACCAGGAGTGTTTCCTGTAGTTGTTGCCCTCTCTTGCCCTCTCACCTCGTCCCGAACCGAGCTTCACCCTTCTCCACATTACTCCACCCAGAGCCCCGGCCCAGCCCAAACAGACGCCCATGACCCCACCCTCCGCAGAGAGACACAGACAAACACGCAGACGCTCACACAACCACAAAGAAACAAACAGAGCCGGGGGCAGACGGCTCGTGACCCGCAGACACAGACTCTGTGTTTTCCGCGCGCTGGTGGGCGTGCGTACAGTGCTCCCCGATTCCACATAGTTTCCCGTTCTCACAGGAAGGGACTGTGGGAACCGCACTGTCACTTCCTGTGTCTGTGGGCCTCAACCAATCACCATCAGATAAGCAGCAGCTCCCAGCCAATCACAAACACCCATGACGGGACGCCAGCAGCGATAAGTGTTGCGCATGTCTTGATCTCGAATTCCCTTGTTTCCCACCAAAAATAGTTGTTTGGAGACAAGGTAGTTTTTGTTTCGGCATAATTAGAGTCTCTTTCATCTTGTCGTCTGTTCCTCTCGACCTGCGACCCCCAGGGTCGCGGCGCAGGATATCCCACTCTTCGTTGCCCCATAATGTGGCATTTAGAGAGGATGAAGAGGGGCATTCAGGCCTGAGCGGACAGGAGCGAGAGGAGGAGAGAGAGCCCTATCGCTCCATCATTCCCTCGACAGGCTCGACACCCCCGGTTCAGGCCGCAGAGTCAGATCAAAGCCCCAAAAGCTCAAAGCGGCCCAGTGACACGCCGCTCTCTCATGCAGTGGGACGCATTAACTCAGCTCATGCGCTCGGCCCGCTGGACTGAGCGGCGTATGCGCTTGCAAACACACACACAGCATACAGGCTGACACGCACTCACTTATCCCTCATTCTGGTGATGTAATGTCATAAGAACAAAAGTAATGAATCACGCCAATTGTTTACACTCTATTTAAAGTCCATTCACACCAAGAATGATGACTATAAGCGCCATCCACAACAACAAATGGTATGGTTCCGTTCATTATGTGTCGGCTACCTGTTTAAATGCTGGTGCATGGGAATGGATTCTGATTGGCTGTCAATGTTTTTATCATTCATCAGCTGGAAAACAAATAAATGTTTCTCTGTGTGGTGTTGTAGACTTAAGGTCATTACACACGGAGTCCGACATTTTCATATGCGTTTTTTTGTGTTTTTTTTCGTCTTCGTCATCCTTTCCTATCAAAATGCTTGCTATGGATGCAAAAACAAACTCAAACCTGATCCGATTTTTTTTTTTAATGACGGATGAAAGTTTCGGTGGCAGTGTGTAAATGTGATCGACACAACATGATGTTGTTTCATTTTTTAACATGCAAAATTTTCCGACGAAAATTTCAGATTCAGTGTGCAAAGACCTTTATTACTCTATTATTCAAGAATTTACTATTTAATAGTTATAGTTATCGTTCTTGGTGTGAATTGTCCACTTAGACTGCCTGAAATAGATATGAATAGACATAGACATTAGACGTTAACATATTGCTTGAATACAAGCAGTGTTGTCATAATCACATCAGAAATACTGGATATATGGAATATTGTGTTGAACAACAGCCTTCGAGCCACAACATTTTTTTTTTTTAATCACTGCTCTGAAACATACCTCAGAATAGTCATTTAATACAACAGTAAAATTTATAAAATGTGCATTTTTCGGAAATGAGAGTAAAATAAAATAAAATAAAATAAAAACAGGGTGAACACTACTATTTTGTAAATTACTCTGGGGATATAAAATTAAAGGAAAGACAAGATTGTGCTTATTTTTTAACGTGCACAATTTTTGGACGAGAATTTCAGACTCAGTGTGCAAAGACCTTTATTATTCTATTATTCAAGATTTAACTATTAAATAGTTATCGTCCTTAGTGGGAAATGTCCACTTACACTGCTTGAAATAGATGTTTATTTACAAATGACAGTAAATTGTTATAGAAACCTTAATGAATGACTCAGTTTAATATGTAGTCTACATTTGTCTTTGTTTATAAAACATCTTATAAAACTACAATATCTAGCAATCAGATATAAATGATTAAACATACTCTAGGCCTCAAAACTAGACACACAAACCTCAAGAACGGTTGCAATCAACAAATGTTAAAAGATGAGCTCTTTACATCACACCGCAACAAATAACTAACTATAATGACAAAACAACAACAAAAACTTTAAATGAAGTCACCAAACAGCAAATGAATAATCCTGTAACAGTAACCGCATAATTTATTCATGCTGCAATGCATGCTGGGAATTCGCAAAGCCTTAACATTTCAACAATATGAAATTCTTTGTTCAGACAACATTTGGGGTAATTTCGTTGGTCTGACAAGGGTTTTTATGTCCTTTCAAGAAAATAGCATTTTTTAGTATTTGAGACTCAAAATGTTTCGTAAACTGGACAATATGCAACCTGTATGACTGACTTTATTCAGTGATTTTTTTTTTTTTTTCAAATGTTTCACCTTTCCATACAGCGAATGGTGATGGGGTCCAGAACAACCTAAAAGGAAACACTTAAAATTTGCGCTTGTATTGTAATTTGAACAGATTGAGAATATTTACTTATTTTCACCTGTTCTTCACAGAAAGCAGTGTTGCCAAGTCTGAGGTTTTCCCGCGGAATTGGGCTACTTTCATACATTTGCCACGAGTTATTTTTTGTGTCCATGGGTTGAAGCGACCTCAATAACATAATACTTCGCCCCTGGAATGCTAATTTTACCTAAGGAACTCCAACAACAAAACGCGTATTTTACCACCTGGAGTGCGATTTTTACTGAGGGACGCCCTTGAAACCAAGTGGGCTACTTTTGATTAGCAATTGGGCAGGGTTTGTTGTGAAAACCTGGCAACCCTGACAAAAAGCTGTTTTATGAGTCCATAAGGCATGCAGCACAGTGCTTGAATTGTATGTACTACTTTTATTGTACTTTTTTTAAAATATATATTTACTGGAGCTTGACCGCAGTGGTAATGCAGGTTAGGACGTCACTGCAGCCTTATGTTTCTCTCACAATATCTTTTCATACTTAAACAGCCTGTTAAAGCAATGAAACATGAGATAAACCATGTAAAAGTCTCATTAATTGTTTCATATTTATAGCTGATTGCATTTACAGTGACCACTTCAACTCCTAAATTATACAATATATACACTGCTATAGACAGTATACAAATCATAAAGTAAAGCCTATCCATACTCTCTAATAGTTGATCTCAACTAGGGGTCCGGGGCCCTTTAGGGTCTCTCAGCAAACTTCCAAAGGGGCCTCAGGATGAGTAAAAAGTATTTAAATTATTAAATTATTATTAATTTGCTAAATAATCTAACTCTGATCTAAATTAAGATGATAAAAATATATATTTATTATATAATATTATAATTAAAATAATAAATCATACAGTAAAAATCATAAAAACGTTTAATTTTTTTCTCCCTCAATAACTTGTGTTTTAAATGATAAACAAACAGTTCTTAAAATTTCTACAATTACAATATGGTTAAGTTAACATATTGCTTGAATACAAGTAGTGTTTTCATAATTACAGCAGAAATACTAAATATATTGAAAATTGTGTTAAACAGCCTTTGAGCCACACATATTTTATAATCACTGCTCTGAAACATACTGAAACCTCAGAATGAGTCATTTTACACAACAGTAAAATTTAGAAAATGCAAATTTTCCAGAAATAACAGCAAATGCTCACCTTTCAGAACTGAGACCAACAATAGTTTAAATGATTCAGACACCTGTCTGAAAAATAAAATAATAAAATCAAATCAAATCAAATAAAAACAGGATGAACACTACTAATTTGTGAAATTACTCTGTGGATATATAATTTAAGGAGCGACACTGAAGTTCTTTCTTCTTAGTTTGTGACAAGGTGTCTTGAGTTTATTGTCTTGCTTGGGACTGTGAACATAAAATTAATAAAAATAATTAAAAAAATAACAATATTGCAATATAACAACAACAACTGTATAAATTCTGTTTATTTAACTTTTTATTCATTAAAGAATTCTGAGAAAGTTTTAATGTATGTAAATGTTTTCAACTGTTCGCAAGATTACTAATAATCAAAAATGTTTCAAAAAAAAAAAAGCAAATCAGCATATTAGAATGATTTCTGAAGGATCATGTGACACTAAAGACTGGAGTAATGATGCTGAAAATTCAGCTTTGATTACAGGAATAAATTATATTTTAACAGATATTCACATAGAAAACAGTTAATTAATTAATCTGTTTTTGGTTTATTTCTTTACTGTAGCTCTCATTTTAGTAAGATGTGGAAACCATCTTATACCTGATTTGCTACAGGTGGCATTTCTCATACATTCTCATTATAATTAATCCCGACAGATGATTCATTACCACAGATGCCAACAGCCTGGGCTGGTTCATTGTACCATCTTTTGACAGGGCCGAGACAAAATGGCTCCCAAGTATGACGTTATAATGACCACAGCGGCCTGCGTGAGCTATTCTAGAGAGAGAAAGAGGTGACAGAAAACCCAAGTGCAACAAACACACTTAAAAATCACAGGAAAAAAAAACAAAAAAAAACCAGTTCAATATCTGAGACAGGAGAGCTTTGGTGTGCAGGTTCAGAAGCTTGCTGAGTCGCACCCTGTGATCAATAGATGGATTAATTGCTGTTGGAGCGGGGCGGTGGGGTGGCGGGCCGGCCCTCGGGCAGGGGGTGGGCTCAGGGCTAGAAGGAGGTAGAGGGGTGCTGACAAGCAGGGGAAAGCGGGGGATTTAAGGAGCCCTGGCAGCCCCCACCCAGGGTCACCTGGCAATGTGCAGGCCAGCCTTCAGATTAGGATCTGAAAGAGGGAGATAACGAGTTTATTGCCCCCTGGACGGGGTACTGGAGCCAGAGAGGAGCACAGGGAGGGTGTGTGTGTGTGAGGAGAGTGGGCGTGTGTGTTTGTTTTAACCTGAGGAGCTGATGCAGGGCTTTTTTTTGTAAATAAATAAAAGGCACAGCAAAGCCGTAAAAGCCCCGCATGGTTAGAATACCAGCCACTGGTAGCGAGCGGACGCCATTCATCATATAAAAGCTCAAACACACACCCTACCTGTCCTGAACTACCTGAATAAATGACTGTCATTCACACAAATAAAATAAAATAAAATAAAATAAAATAAAATAAAATAAAATAAAATAAAATAAAAAGTGGGGAAATGCAGGAAACAATTAAATAATTAAATTAAATTAAATTAAATTACATTAAACCAAATTGCATTAAACATTAAATTTAATTAAACATTACTGACTAATTATTTATTAAAATTGTAAATATTACAGAACAATAGCAATAAAATGATGGGTAACACTATATTTTAGGGACCAATTCTCACTATTAACTAGCATGCATATTGATAACATATTGGCTGTTTACTAGCACTTATAAAGCACATATTCTACATGGCTATATTCTAAAACCTTAATCCTAACCAATACCTTAATTTAACAACTTCCTTACAAACTATTAATATGCAGTAATTAGGAGTTTATTGAGGCAATTTGTAGTTAATAGTTAGTTAATACTGAGAAGTGGACCTTAAAATAAAGTGTGACCAAATGATAAATAGTATATTTAAAGCATTTTATTTTCATAATTGTATGAATGTATTTTTTTATGAATTTATTAACTCATTTTAAATTTTAAACTATATCTAATCAAATAATATTAAAAAAACAACCATAATAATTACATACAGAGAATTTGAATGTCATCTAATTATCAAACTAAATTTATTCGTATAATTACTATCAAAATTATTAATTCCCATAATTACTAACAAAACATTACATACAGAGAATTTCATGATATTTATAAATATATAACATAATAATAATAATAATAATAAAATTAACAACAACAACAAAACAACAACAACAACAAATAATAATAATTATTATTATTATTAATTATTATTAATATTATATAATAATATTATATTATTATTATTATTATTATTATTATTAATGTCATCATCATATGTCAGAATTTAAATGTCAATGATCAAACTATACTTGGAAGTATAATGTCACTAACAAAAATTATCATGATTTGTTTTGTCACTGTTTGGTTTTGGAATAACTTTATCTAATAAGATAAAAATGTAATAACACAACAACCATAATAACTGCATAAAGAGAATTTGAATATCAACTAATTATCAAACTAAATTTATCCATATAATTACTAACAAAAGTTGCCATGATACTTTCATGTTTTTAAATATATCCTTGTAAAGTACCTTGAAATGTCATGAAAATGGTGCATAAATATGCCAACCGTCATAGTGCAGTAAGTGAATAATTTCATGATCTATAATAAAATAAAATAAAATAATTATTATACAATATTTTTGGAATTTATATCATCATGTTAGAATTTGAATATCAATGATCAAACTATACTTGGAAGTATAATGTCACTAACAAAAAATACCATGATACTTCCATGTTTTCATGGTAAATTTGTTTTGGAAAACATTGTAATACCATGTAAATATCATGGTGCATGAATATGGCAATCATCATAATTTTTGTGAAGCATCCAGTAAGTGAAAGGAAAAAGATAAGAGATATGAGATGTGAAAACTAATTTCAAAGGTAAACAGACTTTCTGGCAGCACAGATCAATCACACAAACACACAATTTCCATGCAGACGTGATACATTAGAACACACAACCTAAAATAAAAGCGACGGGCAGGTGCCCCAAACCCTGCGCCATAAAGACGAACGAGCCGACAATGAGCGGCGTTGTTAAAACCGCCACACTTTCCTCCAGAGCAAACAAACAGACAGCACTGAGCAAACTCATCAGCATTAAAAAGCCGACAGATATTGAGACAATGACTCGCGCTAACATTTACTCACACATTCAGATGTAAAAACACAGAGAGAGAGAGACGGACTCACACAAACTCTCAGAAGTGCAAACATAATCTCAGAGGCGCACGTGTGCGTACGGCCCGAGCGGGCCTCTGGCAGAAGGCTCCGCGGGGCGGCACGTGAGCGCCTCTCTCTCAGCTGTGTTTACGCAGTGGCAGAAAAGACGAGGAGAGTGAGGGATGACGAAAAGAAAGGGTGAAAGAGAAAAGAGCAGCAGCCCTCCAGAGAGAGGAGGAGGAGGGAGGGGGACGGACGGGGCCCCTAACAATGACCCCGGCACTGCAGGTGCAGTCCTGTGGACACAAGGCCGGGAGTGTGTCTCATTCTAGTCCCCTTTTAATGTGATAATAGAACTGATACTGTTGTCTTAGTTCTCTCTCTTTCTCTGTGCGTCTCGCCCCACCCAACCCCTCCTTCACCGATCTGACTCATTTACATCAGTCCCACTGTGTGTGTTTAAGTGTGGCTTATGTCACATCCCAACATTTACCATGGTAATGTGTATTTTCCTTGCTGTTTTATTTATCACAACTAATATTGATTAAAAAATAAAACTATTTAAACTATGTACCACAATTAAAAGAATGCTAAAGACAAATAAACGGAAAAATATTCATAAGCTTTATATTCATGTTTCATAGAGTTTTGAAAATCTTACACCATTTTAAACAAATGGATGTGACTGTACACATCTTAATTATTATTTTGATTTTTTTTAACAAACATTATTAATTAATTTATTCATAAATATACTGACTGAACTAAACTTGCCATATCATACAACAGTAAAATTATTTGTCTTTTATATAATTTCCTGTTTTTTTTATTTTTATTTTATTTTATTTTTTCCTGCATGTTGGTTTCACCACATGACTATGAATTTGTTTGTAATTTTCCAACTAAATAAACTAATATAACTAATATAAGTTTTGGTTATTATTATTATTATTTAGAAATCATTTGAGTAAAATTATTTGAGTAAGATTTATATTACAGATTCCCGACAAAATGTCAATTTTAACAGCGTTTTCTTCTCTTAATGATGTCAGGACAGTATGTTCCACCCCAAAAATTAAAAAATATTTTTAATTCAGAAACAAAAAACATAACTCTGGTGCACTGTTGCTATCTTCATTTGCACCTGTATGGCACTATTGCAGTTAATTGAAACTTGCAGTTTTGTAACACATGCAAAAATCTTTCTGCACAATGTCCAGAAGCATTAAACTGACATCAACTTAACGGAAGTGTATTGCAACTGTAATTAATTTGAACAGATTTATATGTGGTAAGATAATAAATCAACAAATACATAAATAATACTTGCACTTAAAAGCCTGATATCCAAAAATGTTGTAGAGTAAATCCACATGCCAACATGCTCTGTTAGGCATTTATTTGTGATTTGTGTGGAAAGGTCACAAGTGAGAAAATGAATTTATGGTGTGTGTGTGTGTGAGGGGCTTAATCTTTGTTCACACACATTTAGGAAAGACCCCAAGAGAGCGACCCCATCTCTCACAATGCAGCACCAATTCTCTTTATTGCTCAATTCCTGACCCTCTCAAAGAATTAACTGCTCTGTGTGTGTGTGTGTGTGTGTGTGTGTGTGTGTGTGTACGAGAGAAAGGGGGGAGTGAGAGAGATATCTCCATTTATCACTGAG
Organism: Labeo catla; assembly: GCA_012976165.1. Classification (NCBI taxonomy): domain Eukaryota; kingdom Metazoa; phylum Chordata; class Actinopteri; order Cypriniformes; family Cyprinidae; genus Labeo; species Labeo catla. The sequence continues at coordinate 638,900 of VONZ01000321.1, forward strand.
TAAAAACACAATAATTCCCTATTTTACTCATTCACCGTTCTGAAAATTAAAGGAGAAGTTCACTTCCAGAATAAAAATGTACATATCATTTACTAACCCCCTTGTCATCCAAGATGTTCATGTCTTTCTTTCTTCAGTCGTAAAGAAATGATGTTTTTTGAGGAAAACATTTCAGGATCTTTCTCCATATAGTGGACTGATGGTGCCCCCAAATTTGAACTTCCAAAACGTAGTTTAAATGCGGCTAAATGATCCCAGCCGAGGAATAAGGGTCTTATCTAGTGAAACGATTGGTTATTGTCTATAAAAAATGTACAATTTATATACTTATATACTTTTATAAGTATATAATTTTTTCATCTCAAAAGCGCATATTTTCTAGCTCTGTGTGAACTTTATTTTTCAGTTCAATACAGTTAGGGTATGTTGAAAAACTCTTATCTCATTTTCTTCTCCAACTTCAAAATCATCCTGTTTCACCTTTGTTTTGTAAAGGGCGTTTGATCTTCTTTGCATGTTTCACACTGGGTCGGTACTTCTGCAGCGATGTAGGATGATTTTGAAGTTGGAGGAGAAAATGAGATGAGAGTTTTTCGACATACCCGTCTTGAACTGGAATATACTGGAGTTCACACAGAACTAGACAAGCATTTGAGATAAAAAAGGTATTTAAATTGTCAATTTTTTTAGATGATAACCAATCGTTTCACTAGATAAGCCCCTTCTTCCTCGGCTGGGATCATTTAGAGCCTTTGAAGCTGCATTTAAACTACATTTTGGAAGTTCACACTTGGGGGCACCATTGAAGTCCACTATATGGAGAGAAATCCTGAAATGTTTTCCTCAAAAAAACATAAATTCAGTAAGAAAAGTCAGAAAGTAAGACATGAACATCTTGGATTACAAGTACATTATCTGTGCATTTTCGTTCTGGACGTGAACGTCTCCTTTAATTATCTTACAGCATTATAACATAATATTAATACTCAAAATAAGTTCAGTTCTCCTAAAATATCTGGTTCAGCACACCCAGTCATAGGGTTTACATGCCAATGATTGTAATAAAAAAGAAGTTGCATTTTGAAAAGTTTCACATACAAATGATCTCCATTTACTCAGATCCACAAAACTAAAAACTCTGCACTGTGGAAGTCACTTTGTAAAGAAACACATCTGCAAACATACGCATTCATATAGACTGAACATGTAATATGCATACACATAACGTCACCATTTTCACATATTTGCATTTTTGTAGTTTACACTGAGACGATAACAGTATAGCTTATAGTTTATGGTTTGCGCTCTGAACCCCGTTTTCAAAAGTTTGTGTTTTCAGGTTGTTGTGTAAATGAACGGCCAAAACACATGAGAAAGATGAGTTTCTTTCTACAGTGGAACAAAAAATAATATATTTTGAAATAGACACTTGGATGGGCAGAAAACAGACATTCTTCTGCATATCTTCTCTTATTGTTTACATATACAGTAATAAAGTCATATAAGTTTAGAACGGCATGATGGTGAGAAAATGATGATCTGTTTAAGATCAATTGGAAAGACAAAGAAGCACTCATACATCTCTGCCATATACTGTGCTTACAGTGTATGTTTTCTGTATGGACGGTAGACTTGGATGACCTTTTACATATATTCACTAAAATGTGCACTATACAACAGATCACAATGTATGAATTGCCATATCCCATAATGCAATGCAGTTAACTTGACCTTTCCAAACAATACCAGCTGTGACTTCTAACATCTCTTTGATTCATTATTTAACGCACACAAGACATGTTTTACCCGAAATTAGATTGAACATGAAATAGTTATTCACAGAAATACATGTTCAGAATACTGTTTTTGCAATATTCAGTGTGTGAATGCAGTTTCGACAGAAAACCTGGATGACCTACTACATTTGTCAAAATGGACAGTGTACATAGATCACACTATACAAAATGTGCATCCCACAATGCAATGCGCTCAACTTGACCTTTCCAAACACTGCCAGTTGCATTTTTAACATCTCTTTCTTGATTCAGTATTTAATACTGGGCTATTGATTAATTCATTTGTTGAAAGAATAAATACACATTACATCATTACAATTACATGTTAATATTGGAAACTTTTTTTACACAAAACTAGATGAAAATGTGAAATGAAGAGCTTTTGTTATAGAAATAATAACTTAACACCACTTACTAAATTAAATTTGCATTGTAACAATATTATACACCACCAGTCAAAAGTTTTCAACAGTAAGATTTTTAATGTTTTTTTTAAAGAAGTCCCTTCTGCTCACCAAGCCTGCATTTATTGATACAAAAGAAAGAAATTATAGTAATTAATACTTTTATTTAGCAAGGATTTATAACATTATAAAAGATTTCTATTTCACGTAAATTCCGTTCTTCTGAACTTTCTATTCATCAAACAAAACTGAAAAAAAAAAAATACTCAGCTGTTTTTAACATAACAACAACAACAACAACAACAATAATAATAATAATGTTTTGAGCAGCAAATCAGAATATTAAAATGATTTCTGAAGGATCATGTGACTGGAGTAATGATGCTAAAAATTCAGCTTTGAAATCACAGGAATAAATTACATATTAAAATATATTTAAATAGAAAACAGTTATTTTAAATAGTAAAAATATTTCAAAATGTTACTGCTTTTCAAATAAATGCAGGCTTGGTGAGCAGAAGAGACTACTTAAAAAAAATATTTTAAAAAATCAAACTTTTGACTGGTAGTGTACAACTAGCATACAGCTGATTAAAATGCTCACTATTTAACAGCAGACTATTGATTGATTGATCATTTGATTGATTTGAATGAACAAGGATATTATATATTAATTTCAGATATACAAAGGTCAAGACATATTTTAACTACATTAAATGTGAAATGAAAAATATCCACCTGCTACATTTAATATGCAACGTAACAAGATATTATACACGACAACAGTGTAGCATATCACTGATTAAAATCCTTAACAATACATAAATTTTCATACTGTTACTAGCACATACTCACACACACTATACACTATATAACTGTTATTGTAATCCCTAGACATGAAGTCTTCCTTTAACACATATGTCTATGATATTGTTTCACCTGTTTTAGTTTTATCATCTGCAAGGAATAAAAGCAAGTATTTTGTAAAAGCAGATACATCATTCATGTAGCATGTAAAGGACAAATGGTGTGGGACGAGCCGAAATGTAATTCTCAGATTTAGGGTTTTCGGCAACACTTTATTTTAAAGCGTCCCTGTTACACATACTTATTATAACAATAAATACTTGCGCGTATTATAATAACAATAAATTACATGCAATGTAAGAGAAACCCTAATCCTAACCCTAATCATACAGTAAGTCTATTACTCAGTACTTAAACATATAGTTACACTACAACAATAAAGTGTGACCAGGTTTTCTTTTCAAATCACAAACCCTACATATAAACAACAGCAAGAGTGATAATTAATGAATAATGTTCATACGATGCCTTTTCCTGAGAATAAACCTGCACATTTTGCATTAGCAGCCCAGATCTTAAACCATCAGACATTTACAGTGTCTAAAGTGTGCAAATGCCACCGGTGGATTGAAGCAACAGCTCCCTGTCCTGTTTAGACAACTGTTTCCTATCGGCGGCCTCAAATGGGAGACACACACTCCTAACACACACTCCTAAATCGCTGATCTATTGTCACACACACTGATCACTGAGCCACTGTTACTGGTCTCAACCAATGCATCACTCGTAAACATGAACATAAATGTACACACGTAACAAAACAGAATGCAGACAAAGACAAAAACAAATATGATATGTTAAGATCACACCCAGAGGCCAACACACACACACACACACACACACACAGAGCTCAAAGTGAGTACCCTGGGGGCAGCGATGGGAGGTAGCGAGTGTGCTAACAGAAAAACATGTGTAAAGCTTTAAATAAGACACAAAGTTAAGAGGCGAACTCCCACTGGCTGTCTTCACCTCCTCTCATCCTCACAACGCCCAGATTATAAAGGGAAGAAAAGGGCAAAGGCTGAGGATGAATGCAATCTCTCTTCTCCTCTCTCTCCTTCTCTCTCGCTCTTTTTCCCGTTGCTCGGCACGTATGAATGCTTAATTAAATGTGCAGCTTGTGCAAAGTATTATTCCAGTTGAGATGCTTATCGGCCATCTATGTAATAAGATCTTTGCAGGCTCATAGCTACATTTCAAGCAAATTTCCTCCCTATTCTTGTTCTCGTACCTTCATTCTGCGGTCTGCGGGGGCTTTTTTGTGTGCCGTGGAGAGGGGCGGCGGGTACGTGTTAATATCCTGGTCCGGCATGTTTTTCTTAATTAGCACTTGTAGAAAATACGTATGTGACGGATGGATGAGATTCATTTTATGGATTTCAAGTGAAACATCTTTACATGTGTTTGTTCGTAACGAAAACGGATAGAGAAACGGTGGAAATGGGAGGAGAGAAAGATGTTCCTTCAGCTCCCAAATCTCTCTCTCCCTCTCTTTCTCTCTCTAAAAGGCTGGTCTCAGTTTAAGAGCGAGCTAATCTGTCTTGAAGAGTGTAAAATATGAGGCTGTTTTTGAATGCATCTGCAATCTGCAATCCACAACATGATTCATCATTCACAGCTCAAGGTTCTCTGAGGGTGGCCTGACTGCTCGATGGGAACGCTAATGCTCTTCAGCGCTTCTCTGTCCTTATCTGTGCTCTTCGTTTCTTCTCTTTTTGCTTTTTCTTTCTGTACAATGGTATGATGATAACATTAGACGTGTACCATGGTAATATAAAAATACAGATTCAAAAGGTTTGTTTGTGGTTTGTTTCTTTGATAGTTTCTTTATTTGTTTGATTGCTGTTTTTGTTTGTTTGTTTGTTTGTTTTTGTTAGATTGTTTTATCTAGTGCAATGGTTTACATGGTGAACATGCTTCTTTGTTTTAGTTTTTCTTTCTTTCTTTCTTTCTTTCTTTCTTTCTTTCTTTCTGTAGTATGATGATAACATTAGACATGTACCAAGGTAATATAAAAATATACATTCAAATGGTTTGTTTGTGGTTTGATTCTTTGATAGTTTCTTGATTTGTTTGACTATTTGTTTGACTATTTGACTGTTTTTTGTTTGTTTTTATTCATTTGTTTTGTTTTATTTGTTTTATCTAGTGCAATGGTGTAAAAATGTTAGTACCATGTTTTTATACATGTACCATGGTAATATTGTTTTTCTTTTTTGAACATGTTTCTTTGTTTTAGTTTTTCTTTCTAACTTTCTTTCTTTTTTTTGTTGTCTTTTAAAAAGTACACTGTTATGTTACAGTTAATAATGTACCAAAATATTTAATTAAATATTTTTTTAGATGTAAATATGTCTGTAATATATTGTTTGTTTGTTTGTTTTATTTTTTTCAGCAAGAACCATAGTGTGATAATGTTTATTTAATGTGTGTGTGTATATATATATATATATATATTATTGTTGTTAGCATTATTTATTATTTTATTTTATTATTTTAAATACTTACAATCAAGTAAGTAGTGTTTTTAAGATGTGGCAACCAAGGTAATATTAAGATATTATATATGTGATGTAATTATGGTTATTTCTTTCTATCACTTACAAAAAGTCCAATAGTATTACCATGTAATAAGGGATGTATTATACCATGTAATAAGGTAATATCAGGATTTTTGGACAATCTTCTTTTTCCTTTTTCTCTTTCATTTTCTTTCATTCTCTTGGTATTGGCACATGGGTATTTCTGAACAGTTACCATGGTAATACCATGATTTCTGGTAATGCACCATGATAATACTATGCATTTTTTTATGGACTCAGGACAACGATGGTAATACCATGGTACCATTTCCTTTCTGTTATTTACATAATAGCATTGCCATTTTTTTCTTTCTTTTCTATTATACTGTATATATAGTATATATTCTATTATACTATGTACAATGGTTTTTAAGACATGTGCATCTTGTAATAACAACATATTCAGTAACACTTTATTTTACGGTTTCTTAACTAGATGCTTATTAGCATGCACATTATTAGAATATTAGTACTAATTAAGCACATATTAATGCCTTATTCTGCATGACCTTATTCTACATCCCTAATCCTACCCAATACCTAAACTTAACAACTACCTTAGTAACTATTAATAAGCAGCAAATTTGGAATTTATTGAGGAAAAAGTAGTTAATAGTGAATAAGTGTTCCCTATTAAGTGTTACCCAATATTCTTTGAAGTTCCTTGAGTACTATGTAATGTAAATGCCATGGTATATGTATATGGAAGTCATTAAGTACCCTGGCATTTATTAAAAGTACTATGGTATTCCCAGATACTGTCAGTGTGCCATGGTACTGTCAGAGTAATTTTATAAGGATTTCTTTAGTGTTTTTGGGACTCATTAAAGGATCACAAGAAAAAAAAAAAAACAGTATATCAAACACACGCAGACCAGCATCCTGCAGTGCCAAACATCATATAGACACAGAGACCTGTAACAAGCATGACATCATCCCTACAGGCTCGTGATCAAACCTCTGCGAAGAATTCCCAGACATGCATGATGCAAAACAACACCGGGGTCTGTAGTTGATTTCATCTCACAAGTTAAAATCTCATTTCATGCTGTCAGAGTAGGATCAGGCGTTGCTCGTAACGGACTCGAGCCAGAAAAATCACGAAGGCCAGATTTTTCCTCTCCATCCAAGGAAAGGAGGAATGGAAGAGGGAGTGAGAGATGTCAGCATATAAACTCCCTATAAACATGCGGAAGATGATCAGCCTGCCCTAGGAAAGATGCTTTTTTCAACCTCAGGATAGATGAGAAAGATGATATATAATAACAGCATTTCCACCCTCTATAAATCTAGCAACACACACACAGGTGCACACACACACACATCTGCATCTGTTAAAGAACAATACTGCCTCCTAATGGTGATGTGTGAACTGCAGTCAGACTTCCAGATCCAGAGTGACAAGTGACACACAAACAAAAATTCAACACACTATCTATCTATGTATCTATCTATCTATCTATCTATCTATCTATCTATCTGTCTATCTGTCTATCTATCTATCTATCTATCTATCTGTCTGTCTTTTGTAATACAAATAATGTGTAGCATTTGGTCGCAAATTAAGTCTTATATTGAGTGACAGCTTCATTTTGGCTTTTTTAAAATTATATTTAATATATAAAATCTAATAATATATCTCCTTGTAAAGTATTAAGAAAATTGCAAAACACATAAACAATAAAAAAAACTGCTTATTAAAAAAAAGTGATTTTAACATCTTGTTTGACAGTCAACATTTAATGAAATTTACACACTTTTTTCCACCTGTTTGTCCATTTTCAAGTTCTATTTGGTACAAAAGCACCCTCTGTGTAGAAAGTGCACATGACCTCTGCTCTCCACAAAATAAACTAAAGGACCAGGAAAAATGGAAAAATCAATAAATGAACAAATCATACAGGATCATAAATTCATTTCTAGCAATTTATGAACCTGTCAGTTAAGCAAAGTAACTGCAACCTAAAATATACTTTTATTAAGTATAAAAACATATTGCAAATTTGACTTATTAATTCATTTTTATTATTTCTACAAAAAAATAAAAATCTAATTAGCCAGTTTTTAAATAACATAAATGAACAATATATATATATATATATATATATATAGTCCTCATTAGTAGTACTACTATAGTAGTAGTATTTTCTTAAATAAAATTCATTTAGAGGCACAGACATTTGAATGGTTTCAATATTACTATATATATTTACTATATATATTTTTATATTAACACACACACACAAAAAAGATAGAACGTATAATTGTAGTAATAATATTGTGTCAGTTACAGTGTTGGGGAAAGTTACTTGTAAAAGTAGTGTATTATAATTTTGCATTACTCTATAAAAAGTAACAGTTACACTTTATTTTAAGGTGTCCTTGTTTCAGTGTAATTATACATTTAAGTACTGAGTAATATTAATTACCTACATGTACTTACTATATGGTTAGGGTTAGAATTAGAATTTGTCTTAGGGTTACTTGCATGTAATTATGCATAATTCATTGTTATTATAATTGTAACATGTAACGTGTAACAAGGCCACCTTAAAATAAAGTGTTACCAAAGTAACTAATTGTTACTAATTATGCATTACATTACTTTTGCATTACTTTTTGTCACCTGACCTGGGCTTGCTTATTTATTTTTAATAACAAAAAAATATATAATAAATATAAAAATATGCCTCAGCCTGAAGAAAGTATCTCTGTCTGTACACCTCACTCCTGATTTCTCTCAACATGGGGACAGGACAGCTGATATTTTCTTGTAAATTTAAAAGTAATGCATAATTTACTAGTTGCCTGAAAAAGTAATCTGATTGCGTAACTTGTACTGCGTTAACCCCAACACTGGTCAGTTAATTCCTCACGCCCGTCTGTGCTATAAAGACAATGCACATACTGCTGGAATGACCATCTTCCTGTGACTCATAGCACATCCCAACTCACTGATCCCAGATCTGTTTTTCTCCCTAACGTCAGTAAAAAAAAAACAGGGGAATCTGATCTGTGATCAGCCACTTTATGAATAAACTCAAAGTCGCCCATCCATCACATTAAAGAGGGACTTGATGTGCGACTTCTCTCAATTATGTGTCATCCTCTCTGTTCAACACCCGCAGAGGTCGTGACCCCCGTTTATTACTCAAACAGACTGAGCGAGTCAGACTGCAAGTGTTCTGGCCGCTACCTGACCGCTGCTCTCAGATCAGACACTAGCAGGGTGAGAACCGGAGTTACTGTGACAGGACGTCATTAGCTGACGATCATGGTGTCATGCGTGAACAATTCTGCGGCGAAGAGATAAACAGGCCAAATATGTGTTAGAAACATGCTGTCATATTATTGTATTATGTATTATTAATATCATTATATTTTTAGGAATATTACATGTAATTACATACAATATTTATAATATAATAACATATGAATATTACATTTACTACGCATCTTGAGTCCAATGCAATACTGCATTTTTTAGGCCACCTTTAATGTATTAATAGTAAAAAGTAATATACTGCCCTCCAAAAGTGTGGAAACACCCCTGGCAAACTGTGGTTTTGGACGAAAATCCTTATCATTTTTTGGTGCAAATACATTAAAGTAAGTTGACATTATCACTGAAGAGCAGCAATAATAATTTTCATTTTGATGACATAATAATGGCAATATATACATCTCTGGGCTGTGATGTCTGGTTACTGGTTTAAACTTGGCCCAGGTTTTTAAAAGATTTTTGGGTCAGCACACCTTAATAGCTTCAACAATTCAGTTTAGAATACAATGAATTTAGGCCCAGATTATGCACAGCTGTAATTTTGATGAATCGAAAATGTAAGCTTTTTCTATGTAGAAACTGTTTATGTAATAAAAAAATTGTTTTCAGAGTTTGTGTCGTCCCTTATCAGTGCAAAATTATCACAAATTAAAAAGGATTCATGCCAATATTGTCCAAAACCACACTTTTCTAGGGCGTTTCCAAACTTTTGGAGGGCAGTGTATATATATTGGGTTTGGCTGGGTCACAGGGTCTCATTTAGAGGCCGGGTTAATGCCTACCATACAGGATAGTCATCACACTGTGTAGTTATATATAAATGTTACTTTGTATCACTTCATCTCTGTGTTTGCTAAATGAGTGCGGTTCAGCATGCACCTCCACACGCACACGCACACACGCACACACACACACACACATTAAAGCGATAAGCGTATCATAAACAATTTGACAAGAACAGAGGGACTGAATGCCAAATACTGGGAGAGAGAGAATGTTGGGGGGATCGAAGGAAGAGGGTGATTTAATGTGAGCAATTTTAACATTAAAAAGAGTGGGAGAGGAAACCAAAAGGGAAAGAAAGGGAAGGAAACTTCAAAATGCTCTTTGAGGAGAATGAGATCACAGGCAGCAATTATATAATTCCTGTCAAGTGATGGCTGAGATAGCCTAGGAGGAATGCGCACGCCGCGGACGAAACAACTGCCTTCTGAGCGGCCCAGAGTTCCCGAGGTCACCCGAAGGTCAGTCGCAGGAAGCGGCGAGAGGAGACGTTTTACCACTCCCTTTTTATCGTCCACCGGTCGTACGTGAGGCCAGTTTCTAGATGCATTTTCTCTGCGCAGGCCGCGCAAGATGGCCGCCGCGGCTGCATCGCGCAGGACATACGATACAGTTCCAGCTTAAACACTTGTCCAGCACCGACAGGCTATTTTTGGCTTACTGTACTTCACAGTGGAACAAAAAGGCCGAACTCTGACCCGCGCGAGGGTCCGGCCGTGGCCCGGCGTGGGCGGGGGGGAAGGCTGGCGCACGGGCTCGTGCGCAGGGGTAGAGGGGCCAATAAAGGAGTGGAGGGTTCATGGAGGGTTCCCAGGGAGAACAGCATGGCTGGTGGAGGCAGTTTGTCTGCAGAAACGCAGGCAGACTCCAATAGAGATGCCTATCAGCACCGCTGTAGCCTGTGGGGGCAGGGACAGAGAGGAAGGGTGAGAAAAAAGCAAGTGAGACAGAGAGAGCGAGGTTGGTTAGGCATGCGTGCGTGAGTAAGTAAATAAATAAATAAATTTGTTTTTAATTAAATCAATACACACATTTATTGAGTGAGTGAGTGAATAAATATTATGTGAATAATAAATAGATTTATTTTTGTTTATTTATTTAAATATTTGGTCGCACCACATGAAATTTCAGATTCAGTCAAAACTTACACGCACAGAATTGATCATTTAAACAAAACAAGCTAGCTACAATAAAAAATAAATATTTGTAAAAATAACTCAATATTCATAGTTTTTTTGAGGTCATACCACATGATATCCAAATAATAGTTAAAAAGGTATTTTTTTCCAAAATTGAAAGAGAGTTACAAACCTGCTTGATGCTTCCATGGGTCATTGGCAAATTGGAATATGATGTAAAGTCCTATCTTTGAATGGATTTCAATATAAAAGTCCCAAAATGTCAGTTTCTTGATGGTCGCACCACATGATATGTCATAAAATGGAAATCATCGGACAAAGTTTGTTTGTGTTTTATGATGGAAATATAAATACAAATGCTTTGCAATTTTATACAGGATCACAAAACACTCTGGAAATTATGCCAAATAGTGCAGAAAATTAATCTAAATAAATTTAGGGTAATTTCAAAGATGTTTCCAAAACAACAGTTATGGCCGGACAGTCGCACCACATGATATTTTGACAGTTTGAATAATAGAAAAATTACAAATAACTAATCTTTTTGGAAAAGTTAAAGTGGGTTCATACATGGGAGACGTACTTCATGTATATGGCATCTTTTTTTATGCATTTAAACCAATTTTTCACTGAAAACGTACAATAAGACAGAAAGTTTAGGCGTCACGTCACTGACCCATATTCACATTTACTGAGTGTGGAAATAAATATAAAATATATAATATAATAAATAAAATACAAAAATATAATAAAATATATGTTTATATTTATATATGCATATATGCATATATTTACTTAAATAAATATATGCATATTTATTGTGAGTAAATAAATAAACAAACAAGTAACACTTTTTTATTGTTTAAATATAACATTTATTGTTTCTAATAATATGTAGGCTAAGTGTCTTCAGTCTTCATCTTAACTTTGGTTTTTATGTGTGCACTAGGGCACATTAACATGTACATATTGTATACATGCATTATTTATTTATTTTGCACTAATTAGTTGTTCCACAAGGCTTTATGCAAGTGTGCATGACTTTAAGCATATTTAAGCATCATGTAATGTGGAAAAACTGGTAAAATGACTGTGCGCTGTAATGGTTTATGATATGTGACCTACAGCATGTTTTGTCTTTACTACAACTGGTCATAATATGAAACTAGATGAATGACGTGAAAATCTTGATATGATCTTAAATTCTGCTCATAAATGCGGCCTCTCGGCCAAAGCTGGTCAGATACATGTCGACATACCAGTTATGGTAATCACAGTCCGTTTTCTTGATCTTTCAGTTGGGCAAGACTAAAATCACCAGGGTCCATGATCAGAACAAATCCTGCTTTGGAACTCCTTGCAAATGAGTGTTTTCCGAATGGCTTTTAAGTGCTATCTTCAGAGATCTTATTCAAGTGCAAGATGTTAGGCTTTACCAAATAATGCCAAAGATAAAATCTATCAACTTATCAGCCAATATAAAAGCAGAATGTTATGGAAAGTGATTATGGTTTTACTCTGTAAGTCTATTTAAATGCACACGTAGCATAAATTTGAGTTTATGGCCCATGGTGAAACCACCCACAGCGAAACAACAGGACCTTCTTTATTCCAGTTTATTCCAGATGGCCCTAAAGCTAATTCAGTTATAAGATAATAATTCCACTTTCATTGCAGTGTAATTATTATTCACAATGTTTTGAAATACAAGTTAATTGTTATATGTCTTACTTAAATGCAGTGCTGTAATGACCTAAGAGGAAATCTGTAAAATTCACACTAGAATTACATCAAATGAAGTAGGGAATGTAAAAACAATTGTTTGTTTATTTTTTAATTTCTTTATTTAAGATTGTAAATTAGTCTCATTCTCTTTTGCAATTTGTACTGATATAAAACATTGCAATATAAAATATTTATTAAATGGAATAGCGATACATTTCTAGGGGACCGAGAAGCTAAAATCAAACTTGGATTTATTCTTTTTAAATCAAGTGAATTTTAATTAGTACACCCTAACCCTAAACCAGCGTTAAAGCATAACTAACTAAACGAAGCAACTAAACTAAGCCGCTTTCAAAATAGCATAAGCTTTTCTGAAAAGTAACTTTGTAACTTGTAGGGGGAATAAAAAAAACATTAATATAATGAATGAATAAATAAATAAATAAATAGAACACTTCATAACTATCCTAGTTTTAAAAAGATATGATTATTAACAAAATTATTTTTTAATTTTTTTAAATTGTAAAATATTATTAATAAAATATCACAAAATGCAATGGATTTCACAATCTGCTTTCAAGCTTTTAAGCTGCTTTCAAAATAGCATAGCTTTTCCAACAAGCGATTTTTTCCTACTATTTATTAATTTTTATTATTACTATTATTAATAAAATATTTAAGTAAATTATATGTGATATGTCATGTATAATCATGTATATATATATATATATATATATATATGGAGTTTTTTTATTGCATTTTTCTGCAACAAAGGGAAAAAAGACTTAAATTACACACATCGACATACATCATTACAATTTATATATACCATGCTGTGTATAAATATACTTAACAGAGCATTAGGATTAAGTAGCTCAAAAACCAAAATATATAAAGTAACATCACTTTTCCGACCTCCAAAGAACCGTGGCTGTATCCGAGAACGCTCAAGAACCCCGTACAGCTTGAAAAGAAGAGTGTCTTTTGTTAAAAGGTGTTGCAAAGATCCATTGAAAACCTTTCTTTCTGAGAGTGTAAACACACACACACACACACAGGCAGAGACCAGCAGCTGCAGGAGTGTGAGCATTCGTTGTTTACTAATGCATCAGCTTGAGGGGATGTTCTTTATTCTCTCTGCAGATCGAGATGACATGCTTCCAGGGCTGAAGGGCCGCAGACAGGACTAATGTCGTCTGTCTCCGACACAGCGGCATCAAAGTAGCAATGTGTGTGTGTCCAGGCACTCTTGAGCCTCTGTTAGCATTTAATCTGATTACATGAATCTGACTGGGGGGCAGCAACAGAGGGGGCGTCAAGAAGTCTAAATTCGTTGGACTGAGATGACTTATAATCACTTTGCGCAAATCATACCCAAAGAATGCCTAATCTATTCTCTGCTTCAGGAGTGTGCCTAACAAATACACACACGCGTGTGTGCGCGTTGACAGAGAAAACAGAAAAGTTGTTCTCTTACGCAACTCGCAGCCCTGTGACCCCACCCATGTGGAGTGGAAAAATTATATTTGCTGTTGTATTATGCGAGCATGGCCGATTAAATGTCACCAAATGCGGAAATACAGTCATGCTGCATTTCTAAGGAAGTGACATTTACTAAAGAAAAAAAAAAGCTTCTTGTTAGTGTTTGGGGGTAATGCATTACAATTTACATAATCAGATTACTTTGTTCAACCAACTAGTAAGTAATGCATTACTTTTTAATTTACAAGAAAATATCGAAGTTACTTTTTCAACTATGTAACGCCAGATACTTTGTTTTCCAGCGTATTGACTGACAGCTCTACTGTCCCTGTGTTAAGAGAGATTACGAGTAAATGCAGAAGTGTTGTGTGCGCTGTGTGAAAATGATGTTGCTGTAGTTCTAGACTAAATGTGAACATGCATTTACTCATCTCACTTGCAGAATGAGAGGCAAACCTGCAATAATTAAATGATAAAAAACACCAGTGAGAAAGATAAGGAAAAAGAAACACAAACATAAACCTCGTGCATTACTTTGCATAAAAAGTAACTAATTACTAGCTACTTTTTCTAGGAAGCAACACAATATTGTAATGCATATACTTTTAAAAGTAACTTTCCTCAACACTGCTTTGAAACTTCATGTACTATATACAAAAACCTTGCATATATAATAGGAAAACGGATAGAAAACTTGTGCATTAAAACGGTATACATGCATAAAATGCATACACAAAAATTTTCCAGCATTTGGAAAATGTTTGCATACTCACTTTACTGTTTCTGGTTAGGTTATATCTACCATATAGCTCTCCTGTGCATGTGCAAATGTTTATTATGCATAAATGTTTTTGGTAGACACATAAAACTTTGTCCAGGGCTTGACAGTGTGAAAACAGATATGTGATAAACTGTTAAATTTATTTAGGAGCATGTATGCAAATAAGAAAGTCACTGCAAGTACATAAAAAGTCTGGAAACTTCAGTTTTATGAAATTTAAAATCATAAACAAATGGCATAATTGATTATTAAATGCTTGAAACTCAAAACGTGGCACTGTTACATGTTCTATAGGCTTACGGTTTCAGAGCAGTTCACGATCTATGATTATCATGCATTTATGCCAGCAGATTGCTTATGATATACAGTTAATGAATTATGTCTATGTTTATTTATGTTATGTTTATTATGTTGTAGATGGCCATAAAATTTCTTATTTTATCTCTTATTTTATGTTTTTAAATGACCAGTTGGCAATTGCAAAGCATAATAAGAGTCCCAACTGGGTTGCCAGGTTTTCACAACAAAACCCGCCCAATTGCTACTCAAAACTAGCCCGTTTTGTGGGGGGTCCCTCATTAAAAATCACATTCCAGGGGGTAAAATCCATATTTTTGGTGGGGTTTCCCTGGAAAATTCGCATCCCAGGGCCTAAATATTACGTATTGGGGTCACTTCGACCCACGGACATGAAAAACATCCCGCGGCAACAGTGTTAAAGTAGCCCGATACCGTGGGAAAAACGAGGACTTGGCAACACTGAGTCCCAGTGTATTTCAGGCTTGTCCTGTAATATGCATAAATGTTTTCCCCCCGGTTATCATTAGTATGTTGGTTACAGTATTTTGGGCTACGCTGCCACTAGTATCAGCACAATAAACTGTTTATTAAAATTCGAAAGTTTCTCATGCATGGCCCTTTTCTTGTGTCTGCAAGTGAAAGTCTCCATTTTTGTCCATGATCAGTACATTCCACCCCACATACAAATAACATTCATTCAATTCTTACCAAATCATGATGTTTATAGGAGTCTCCGATCAATCCCTGCAGAACAGCCTATAAAGCTCGTCTTAGAAAACGCCAGTAAGTGAAGGGGGCGGAGCTTAACAAAGGGTCAATTCATAATTCATCATCCTTTTGCAATTCTTTTCTTGAGTCTGACTCACAAACCACATAAAGGAGCAAGCGAACATACTAAGGCGATCACGGGAGAGAGCCAGAACGATAGAAACAGAGAAAAGGATTTCTGGCTCGCAGTGGTTGAATGACGGCGCAGACACAGACGAGGCATCTGCTGAATGGGAAACTGTGCCGGGAGTAGCAAATTGAGGTACGTGTAACACGACACAAATGAACAAAAAGTATTTAGCTAATGATTTATTATTTAAGAAGGCTCCTTAACCCCTCGGCTAGGCCCGGGCTCTATTGTAGACAGATCTGAGACTGGATAAGGGAACTTCTAATGGCAGTCAGCTGGCAGGTGGGCAAGTGAGGACCCAGCGCCGGCCCAGCGTGGGTTAATCAGTGTTAAGTGATATTTGAGCGCAGAGCGACGGCGCCCGTGTCACTGAATACAGGGGGTTTAGAGCGGCCCGCCAGCACAGGTAACTCACCTGAGGAGGCAGCTGGGCTAGAGCAGTGAATCCGCCACGGTCTGGATTTACTTTCCTTCATGTACACGCTCGGACACATAGAAACTTCTCTTGTACACCTGCAGCTGCTGTTGTCTTGTGGTGGGTCATGTCAGGGTACTTCAATAAAAAGGACATTCAATCCTCCTGAAGTGTGCTGTCAGAGTAGCTAATGTGTCACATGCTAATGTGGAATGCTAGCTATCGTTACTGCCACACATGCAAACCAGTAAAACAAGTCAAATATGTATTTTACAGCCATTTTAAGATGTTGACTTTCTGAATAGTAAGTTATATTTGATTATATTTACACAAAATGGTGTAGTTTTAATGCCAAAAAACACATGCTAATGCTATTCACGTGGGCATATTACTAGGATAAGACCTGTGTCTCAATATGCCAACAACTTTACTAAATAGTAGGTGAATTCAGTAGTATGGCCAAATTCATAGCACTCATAAAAAAAGCAGTCTGAAAGTACACAGTTGACCTACTACTTCCAAAAAAAGTCTCCAAGTGCACATACCGTATGATGGATCCCATGAGGCCACAGGAGAGAAGCTGTGAATGACAGTGAATTGACGCAAATAATCCGATAAAGTCACATGACAATGATAACATGGTTGTACAGTAGTGTTCTGTTTCTTAAATCTGATTGGCTGAAAGGTCTTTCCAACCATGAGATATTCCCCCAATATCAACAACGGGAACCGTTTTACAGTGTGTATCACTCAGCTTGCAGCATTTCTCACAGCGAGTGTCATGGCGGATTTCCAAATCCACTATAATTTTAAAAATACTACTGTTTTATTTTATGGAATGTAGTCTTAAAGAAGTCCACTTCCAAAACCAAGATTCACATATAATGTACCTACCCCCTTGTCATCCAAGATGTTCATGTCTTTCTTTCTTCAGTCGTAAAGAAATTTTCAGTATTTTTCTCCATATAATGGACTGATATGGGGCCCCGAATTTGAACTTCCAAAATGCAGTTTAACTGTCTTGAGTCAGAATACACAGAGTTCAACGAGAGCAAGACAAGACGAGCATTTGCCATTAAAAAGTATTTAAATTGTATTATTTTTATGAAAACAACCGATTGTTTCGCTAGATAAGACCCTTCTTTCTCGGCTGGGATCATTTACAACCGCATTTGTGATCGTTTAAAACCGCATTTAAACTGCATTTTGGAAGTTCAAACAGTTTGAGCCTGAGTCTGAGGATGATACTGATGCAGTCGCTCAACCGAAAACTCCATCGCAAGCATGACTTGATCAAGACGTCTCTCAGTGGTAAGTTGCAGCTAATCACACTCACTCAGTCCATCTCTTTCTCATAATACAGCGGGCTTTTAATACAGTAATACAATAAGCTTTCAGTGAAGCAACTCAAAGTTCCTTTGTTACTAGTTATAAAACGGATAGTTCCGGTCCTTAATTCTGATTGGTTGAACTGCGTTTGAAGCTCTTGTAAATTACTCTACAAACATACACCTTTGTTTACATCTGTGTGTTGCTCAGCAACTACTTTGTTGCAACTACAACCGTTTCTGAGGAACTACATTGTTTGGCAGAAGAATAATGTATGTATTAAAATCATTGCACTTTATTTGCTGTTTTATTTTGTGAAACCTTACTACGTATATGGAATAACCGTCTTATAAAAGCAATAAGCCCTGTGAAGCCTTGGCTTCACATTGTGCCTAAAAATGCCACTTTGCTGTTATAAATTCACTATAAACCACGGCTTCTTATTATATTATATTATATTATATTGAGGAACATTATTAGACATTTTCTGTGTGCATTCTGCACAACTTAAATATTTTTTCTTTTATCTGTTCTGCAATTACATGCATAAAGAAAAATGTACAAGAGTATGATTCTATATAGTAATTACTGTTATTTTACTTGACATTTAAAGTGAACATCATAAAGTATACAAATACATACATGTTATTTTAGGCAACTTTTCTAATTGATATGACACTGATATTGGATAATGCCATTGGGTAGCACTGAAGCACACGCTCCATTCATCTTACTCCATTTTTAAAAACAAAACAAAACAAACAAACAAACAAAAAAAAAACATAGAGACACACATAAATGGCAGTAACCTAATGTCAGTGTCTTCATTGGCTTGCCACTTACTTGCATTTCCTGTTAAAAGAAAACTAGTTTACAAATATCAGATACTAAGAGGCCCAAACTAAGAATAATTGAGCCGGAATACCTACTCACTGCTTCCTAATTGAATAAAGACACATTAGGACGGCGACCGTCGTGGAACCTGTGGAAGAGAGCGCGCCTGGCTCTCGGTTTGGGCAAGAAAATGCCATTTTCTGTCTGTGCCTCCTACCGGATGATATCTGAGTCCCATTCTCATGTATTAAACTGGGTGAACAGGAAATCAGTCTATATGAAAAAACAACAGCGGGGCTTTTTGTTCCACGGCCATAAAGTAAAGGCCTGGAGTTCCAGGGAGCGAGCTATGACAGCGCAGTAATGAAGCCTGGGTAATTGGAAAAAGGTTTTGGCCTGAAACGTCTCTCTACAGATTTCACCAGGCTTTTAGCGCTGTCTCCCAAATCAAAGCCAAACGGCAGGCAAACCAAACAAAGCGCAAACACAAGACACGCAAGCGTAAATGAGGGCTGATGGGTCGGAGTTAGACGTAGGTGAGCGGGAGAAAGCGAAACTGGATTCGCCAGAGCGTGCGCTTATAAATCCTACATCACAGCAGGAGGAGTATTACAACAATAACCCTTGAGGGCAGATGGGACTTTTACACTGTAACATCAGTTATCCCGACACGTATCTCTCTCTTCCCCCTCCCGAACCTCTGTATTCTTCCATTAAAATGGAGTTGTATGTTTGGAGAAGCCAGGTTGGGATGAAGCTCCACGTAAACCAGCGGCCATAAACATGTGGGGAATAAATTTATCAGTGCCACATGTGGAGCTGACACTCAGATAATACAGCAGGGAGCGAGTGAGCGTGCACAGAGAGCAGATGAGGCCTATGCCGCAGCCACCGAACAAAGGAAAACAGCCTTTCTCTGGTGTTACTGAATCCATTTACCTGTAATATTCTGTTTTCAATACAAGTTCTCAACTGACAGCACTTTTGGCACAATGTTGATCAAATTTATGGTAACACTTGAAGCCTGTATAATGCATTTTACAAATATTGTTTCTTGCAATGCACCATATAATGCATTACACAACCTCACAAATATTTGTAACCACAGTTGTAATACATTATGATAATTAATTTGTGACTCTGGACCACAAAACCAGTCATAAGGGTAATTTATAGGGTTTATATCATGAAAGCTGAATAAATAAGCCTTCCATTGATGTATGGTTTGTTAGGATAGGATAATATTTGACCGAGATACAACTATTTGAAAATCTGGAATCTGAGAGTGCAAAAAAACAAACAAACAAAAAAAATCAAAAAATCCCCTTTAAAATTGTCCAAATGAAGTTCTTAGCAATGCATCTTACTTATCAAAAATTACGTTTTGATATATTTACAGTAGGAAATTTACAAAATATCTGGAACATGATCTTTACTTAATATCCTATAATTTTTGGCATAAAAGAAAAATTGATCATTTTGACTCAGTGTGGTCCAGGGTCACATTTAAAGACCTTAGAGAGTATAACATATTAAAACACATGGCAAACATCCAATTTCATGTGTGACAAGGAACCTGCAAGTATTTTACACACGTACATTATAAATAATGGCTTTAAAGAAAGTATTAGGAGTTTTTCACTTGTCCTTCGTATTCTTAAAATGAACGAGTGAATGAATATTTATATTTTGTATAGTTGAAATGACGACATGATGCCTAAAATCGCAAAAACAACCATGAAAAATTACAGGAACGACTCTGTGCAGCTCAAATAAAACAGCTTGTGTTAAAAGTTTTACAGAAGAATTACTGCAAGTGTGTTTATGAAATTATAAACTTCATACTTCTGTTTTTAAATCCTCCAAAAATTGGCTCCATTCATTTCCATTGTAAGTGCCTCGCTGTAACCTCAATTCTTAAATTCTTAAATTGAGGTTAGGGATGAGTCAAAATTATTTTGTGGTAATCAACATTGTGCCACAAATGCTCTCGATTGAGCTTAACTTGCACTGAACTCGTAATATTACTTGAAGGCCGCACTCATGAAAGGTGTGTGCGCACGCACGGTTTTGCCGGTCAGCTTGTAAGGGCGCCAATTTGCGGGTGTTGCATTAATTATATGTGTGAACAATGTGCAAAGAGCATGACTGACAAGGCCAAGGTGATTAACTTTGGCTCAGCTCTGCCTCCTCACTAATTACCTGGCCATTCACTGTGTCAAAACGAACTGGATCTTTGGTACACACACAGCGCATGTGGCTGCATGAGCGAATTCGTGCATACGACTGTGAGTGTTTGTGTACTGTACGTGTGTGTGTGTGTGCGTCCGCAGTCAGCCACCAGCCTACGGGCTTGATGTCAATCAAACAGTGCTCTAATTAAAAGCATCTGGAAGAGGCTGCTGGGGAAACCAATCACTATCAAAGTCCCATTTTCATATGAATGGCCTTTTTTAATTAAACTCAACAGCTAATAAACGCCTGTATCAAAAAGATGGAGCCGTTTACCAGACAAAGCGCTTTCGCCCAAACCAAAGGAAGAGGAGAAGAGACAGGGATGAGAAAGGAATAGAGAGAAAGCTGGTAGACGCATTGCCTTTGAACCTGTTCTGCCTTTTGTTTTTGTTCTGGCGGGCACCTCGCCAGCAACTATTAATGTGGGCAAAGTTTATTTAGCATTGATGGTATTAAAGACACAAGTTGACAACGAGAAAAGGAGAGAGAGGAGAGAGAAATGCAACAGTCACTATCTCTGGAGCTGATGAAAAGAGAAGGCTGGAAAACAAACACAATGTGTGTGTGAGTGTGTGTGTAATGTTATAAAACTGAATCAAAACTATGAACAAACCTCAAATGGCTACAGTTGCTTTCACTTCTTAAGAATAACAAAGGAAACCATGAACCTATTCTTTTACTGTCGCTGAAACCTAGTGGGAAGCAGAATAATTTCTGAGTGAATAAATACACACAAGCCTGGGGGCGAAAAATGTATATATTATTCAAACATTGTGGAAATTCTTTAAGCAATGTTTTAGATTTAATGCATGCTCTATTGACTGCATCTGTGACATGCTGTTGACTACCACAGAAAAAAAAAAAAATTGTCTCAAGACATCCTTTAGTTTATAAAAACAAGCAGAACTCCTGTAGTTACGATTAGTGTCACAAGAATTCATAAGTATTGGTCCGTAAGACTTTAGTACGCTTGAATATATACTGATAAATGTACACTGAAAATAACAGTTGTCATAACATACTATTTTCATATCATATGACTTCTGATGAATATAATGCACAAGCAGAATGGATGACAAATGTGCAACATAAATGTAATGGCACTGAGCATATTTAAGCAATTTAACACCATCAAATCAATTAATTCTATGAATTCTATCCTTAATTAAGATTCACAAACATCTGAAGTTGTTTATATGTAAAATACATACATTTCAGGTCACACTTTAATTTGGGGACCAATTTTCACTATTAAATGAATGAACTCCTAAACTGTTGTTTATTAACAGTTAATAAGGTAGTTGTTACGTTCTAAAATATGGGATCTAAAATATGGTCATGCAAAATAAGGCATTAATATGTGCTTTATAAGTACTAATAAACAGCCATTATGCTAGTAATATACATGCTAGTAAGCAACTAGTTAATAGTCAGAATTGGTTCCTAAACTAAAGTGTTACTGTATATTTTAATGTCTAAGCCAATGTACAAAAATGTTTGCTATAGAAGTTTATGCACAAATACATACTATTACTAATAAAATCACATGACAAACTGCTGTTTTCTCTGTCTCCTGTTTTCTCTGTCCCCCGGTCTTGTTTGTCATAGTATGGTTAAATAAAAAGGTATATAAAATTAAATTAATTACTTAATTACATAAAAAAAAGGCTATGAATGATGATAACATAGCTACACATACACACTGTCATGTGTTATCTGTGTTACTGACAGGCCGAAAAAAAAAAAAAAAATCACATGACAAATTGGAAAACTTTTTTTCTGTGCAAAGTTATATCCAGTCTTTTAACCCTAGTAAAAAAGTAATATATTTAAAATGCATTTATTTTACACTAAGTATAGTTCAAGTCTATTAAAATATTTACTGACATATTGCTCAAGACTTACTGATATACAAATTATAATTAAACTTTATTTGCAGTACTACTTGTGCAATGCACATTTCTTAATATTAAGCCTAAAATATGTTTTAATGTCACTTATGATGAGGACTGTATAATAAATAATATCTTTAAATGCTAAATATTTACTTTAGCACAATCAGAAATACTTAAGTATATCTTTAGTTAGACTTCAGCTCTACTTCTGCACAATTAAAGTGCATTAAGTACAAAATTAGTTGTTCCAATTTAGCTTTAAATGTACCAGTTTAGTACACTAAAAGTACAACTGCAAGGTATTTTATTAAGTACATAATATGTAAAAGTATTTGTAGTATTCTTAGCATCAAATGTATTTTAAATACATTTTAGCATATTTATTTTTCACTATGCAACTCATGTTGTGACTGTTCAAAGCCAGTAAAGTTATGCGTTATATGCTAAATAAAAAGTCCAGAAGTTTTATAGAGACAAATGCACCTGAAAAAAGGTAACCAAAGCACTCAAAAAAGGTTAGTAACACAAAGCCAGAAATTTTGTGAACAGTAACCACTAAAAATATGACTTTACAGCTCAAATAACGAATTTTTGTATTGACAAATTTGGGAACAGAAGTATACAAACGTATTACTATAAAAACAGCGTAGTTTTTACAAACTGAGGTACAGTCACTGACATGTTACAGACGTTGTCCATAGAGCTCAACTTTGTTTAAACCCTTAACATTTCTTTAAGGGCACTGTGGGAAAATATGGGTCAACGTTTTTTTTTTTTTGTTTTTCTTACATTTTGTTCTTTGGACTGCTGATTAAAACACGTCTTGTTTTTGTTAATTATAAGTGACTAATGAAAAGTGCCGTTATTATGGCATATCCATAGGGTGATCTCCTGACTGCAGCGAGCGGTTAGCTCCATTTCATCATTTTGGGCAGGCCTGATATCAGAAGGCTTAATTGGAAATGAGACACTAAATATCAAATCGGCTTAAAAGCGATGGCTATTATTTCACGTCGATCTGAGCGGGTGATATCAGACGGCGTTACGTCATCAGGACTGGCCTTTATAAAGGAACACAAATGTTTGCTTTGTTCTGGGACCGGATAACATTAGTGTGCAAAACTGAAATCAGAGAACATGCTGGCCTTGTTTTGCTGTTCCATAATTCAGACACACACACACTTAAAATACGTCCATACAGGAAATCGTACATATTTCATATACTCTGAACAATTGCTTTTGACATTTGGACATAAGTACCATTAAACAGACAAAGCAGCAGACATGGGATTTAGTAATGCGAATGCCAGGAACAAATCAAAGCTATCAGAGTTTAACATTCAACATCCTGGAGATAAGTTTGAGGTGTAACATTTTCCACCTGCTTGATACAACTAAATCTCCACTTAAAGAAACTGTTAGAGGTGAATTAACCAACTTGATTTTTTTAAAGTTCTCAGCTGATAGAGAGTAATTTTCACTTAATATCTTCACACATTTGGAGCAAGACTAGTTGGATCCTTCAAAGCCGCCACTTCTGCTCAACAGCCTTCTTAATTTCCTCTTTCGCACTTCTTCTCAAACTTTAACACTGTGACCCCGGGAAACATTTGCAAACTATAACAATAAAATGAACTTGTAATGAGCAAAATAATTGCACTTCAAACACGGTACGGCTGGTGGAGTTTGCGCGCCCAAGACGGGCCTAATTTATAGATTACATGGCTCATGAGTGCCCAAGTTCAAAACACAGAGAAATTGGTTGTGAAGTGGGGAAAAAAGGCCGCCTTCACGAACGAGTCTCCAGCATTCTTTAAACTTGTGTAATGGATATGCTGCGGGCGTTGGGGCGAATTTACCATGCAAAGAATCTCCATTCTGCACGCAGCCACTTCAAAGGAAGGGGAACCGTGTTTCAGCCAGCCAGTGGGGAAGAAGGAAGGGGGGAAAAAGAAGCTCGGCAACGTGCGTTCGTCTCCCGGAGTGACAGAAATTGGCGGGGGGTGTTTAAAGAAGAGGAGATCGAGCTGATCTGGGACGAAGTCTTTTTCAGTCAACACGGCAGTGTTCCTCAGTCTTCAAAAAACGGAGAGAAATAACGGCTGAGGGAATGACAGAGAGAGTTAAAAAGAAAGAAAGACCAAGGAAATGAGTGAGGAGGGCAATTTAAAGTGCCTTATTTTGTTCCCATTTCCTGTGCGAGAGATGTGAAGCGGGAAAACGGTGCCATGTTGTATTTTCACATCCACGTCCCATGAAAATAAATACATACGTGGTGAAAGAAACGGTAAAGTTGTCCCTTTAAAAAGGTTAAGTTGAGGTGATGTGAAAAAAATGTGGTTTTTAAAGAGTCATGGACTAATTTTCACTGTCTCGAAGTCGCTCAATAATGTACTTTTTACCTTGATGGCATAAAAAAAGAAAGCTGACATACACTGCCATTCAAAAGTTTGGGATCAGTAAGACTTGTAATGTTTTTAAAGAAGTCTCTTATGCTCATCAAGCCTCATTTATTTGATCAAAAATACAGAAAAAAACAACAAAATGTTTTTGCAATATAAAATATTGATTTCTATTTTAATATACTTTAACATATAATTTATTCCTGTGATGCAAAGCTGAATTTTCATCAGCCTTTTCTCCAGTCTTAAGGGTGCCACATGATTCTTTAGAAATCATTCTAATTTCTGATTTATTATTAGAATTATCGATGTTGGAAAAAGTTTTTTTCAGGATTCTTTGATGAAAAAAAAGCTAAAAAAAATAAATAAAAGTATCACAGGTTTCAAAAAAATATGAAACAGCACAACTTTTTCTAACACTGAAGGATCATGTGACACTGAATACTGGAGTAATGATGCTGAAAATTCAGCTTTGATCACAGGAATAAATTGGATTTTGATGTATATTACAATAGAAAAACCTTATTTTACATCATTATAATATTTCACAATATTAATTTTTTATTAAACAGACTTGATAAGCATAAGAAACTTCTTTAAAAAACTTTTACTGATCTCAAACCTTTGAATGGCGGTGTATGTCTGAAGACATATGTTTAGGAAGTATTTTGTAAAAATTAAGTCTCCTCCACAGCTCTTGAACATATGCACATTTGAAAGACGTAAAACGAATGTAAACATACGCATCACTGCACTTTTTGAACCTGATTGAGAAAATAATGAGATTCAAAGGTTTATATGCTTAACTTTTTCCTTGATCTGATTATTTCAGGTCTATACTATTACTTACGATCAGATCAAAATTGAATTTGGATCAAGTTCAGACAGATTGACTGAGGTGTTTACATGAAGGCTTTTCAATCTGATTACTTGCTGTTTATTCGGTTGTACATAAATATAGCTTATCTTTGTATTCAGATCATTTAATCACCTTCACTGTCATTTTAAACCTGTGAAACAAATGAAGAAACAAAAAGCAAAATGTTGAAGGTAGGTTGGTCATTTTTGATGGCAATGATTAGGGAACTTTCAAACTTCAAAAAGGATACAAAAGAGCTATAAAATAACATTGAAAGTGGTTCATATGACTCCACAGTTAATGACTTGTAACCAATGTAAGTCATTATTTAATAAAAAACTTGACATTCACCCTAGCTTTATGAGTTCATGAGTGAATCAGTGATTCGTCTGGTTCATGAGCAAATCATTCCTTTGAGTGAAATCTGTTTAAGAATCAATTGATTCAGTTCACAAAACCAGCGAAATGATTCCATCACAAATTGGACTGATTCAGTTTTCACTGACTCGGTGGTTCACGACGCTGAGCCGCTCACTGGAGGGGAAGATTTTTAGGGATCTTTGTGTTCCAAAAGTGGTAATAAGAAAATAAGAAACAATGACAAAATGTTCATTTTGGGGTGAGCTAAGCCTTTAATGTGCATTACATACCAAGACGATCTTCAATTTTCCTTGCATTTTCACTTCTTCCCTCACTATTCCCTTCCTCTTCCACGACCCCCTTCTCTCCGTCTTTCGCTCTCTCACTGCCGTTTTCGGAGTTTATCTGATTGGCGAGCGGCCACTGTTTTCATAAAGCGCTGTTTTAAGGGGTAGCATATGTACATTAAAAACCACGCTTTAACCTCCGTAATCCACATATACACGCACACACACACACGCTTGCCGAACTTGTGAAGGAGTTTGGCGAGCGGTTCGTGGCAGGTTAGTTTAAACATGTCAGATGGCTTCCCCCTTGTCACTGCCGGTTTATAAACAAATCCTTCTCTCTCTCTCTCTCTCTCTCGCGTTCTCTCCCTCCAACACAAGCTACATAAACATACCCCACATCCCTACTGAACATTTGATCAGTCATATTTGAAGAAAAACTACAGATTAATTACATTGACATGAACTTGTACTGGTGGGATTTGCAACATCAAACTGAGTAAAATGACTCCTTAATCTCACATTTATATCGAGAGCTTTTTGTTTTTTCCCCCGCCACGACAGAATAAATAACTTCCTGATACACACTGACCCATTCCTTCATGCTTGGTTGACTGGACTGTAACTGTATCTCTCTCTGTCTGTCTCTCTCTCTCTCCACAGCAGCAGCGGCAGCCTACACAAACCATTAGTCTTCCCATCGGTTTCGGCTAATTTGTCTCCGGCTGCTGCGTGATTCCAGCTCCATTGTGTCCAATTAAAATTCCTGCATATGTTTTCCCTCAAAATTAGGTTACTTGTGCAAATTTACACTAATTTACTTACCTCTGGAGCTCAGCATTCAAAAGTGCTGTTTGTTTAACATGCAACTCGAACCCGACTGTTAACCCACATCCACACACACACACACAGTCACTGGACAGCAGTTCACAGATCGGACACTTCATTCTGTGTTGGTATTTTTTAAAACCACTGAACGGCTTTATCTAACAACTGAGGTTTGATGGCGGACGATTACAGTGAGATGTGGGTTTTGATTCGCCATTTTGAGCCTGTACGGTTTTCCTGATGTGTAAAGGGTCTGATGACGGTCTAAAAAGAAGTTTGCACACTTGAGGGATATAAAAATCTCTAAGTCAGCATATGACGTGGGAATCTGAAGAATTCTGCGGGCATGCTGTCGTAGTCCTTGACCTTTTACCTCTTTAGTACCAGATTAAGTGGCTCTAGATATCATTACTTGCTTGTTTCGTACAGTTGCTGTCGATATCATCTTAATGTCATCCAACTGAAGATGCCATTAAGCAAATAATCTTTGCCACAAATCTTTATCACTTTTTGATGCCACAACGCTCCAAATACGAACATCTCATATCTATTTAATCTAAAATAGAAATGTGTTTGTTACCTCATTAATTATATGCCCAAAATTAGATAAAACATATGTGACCCTGGATTACAAAACCAGTCTTAAGTAGTACAGGTATATTTGTAGCAATAGCCAAAAATACTTTGTCTGGGTCAAAATGATCAAATTTTCTTATATGTCAAAAATTATTATGATATTAAGTAAAGATCATGTTTGATGAAGATATTTTGTAAACTTCCCACCGTAAATATGTCAAAACTTAGGGTTAGGTTAGGGTTAGGGCTTTTTTTGATTAGTAATATGCATTGCTAAAAACTATAGACAATTTTAAAGGCAACTTTTTAAAGGCAACTTTACAGGCAATTTGCTCAATATTTAGATTTTTTTGCACCTTCAGATTCCAGATTTTCAAATAGTCATATCTCGACCAAATATTGTCCTAATCTAACAAACCATACATCAGTGGAAAGCTTATTATAGATTTTATTATAGATTTAAAATTACCCATTTGACTGGTTTTGTGGTCCTGGGTCACAGCTGTCAAATTCTATTTTTATTATTATTATTATTTTTTATAATTTTTTTAGAAGGTATATTAAGATATAATATCTTTTCTACCAGGTAGTTGTGGATTAGTATAAAATAATGATAATTTTGCTTCAAACGATCTTAATATATCATCAGGAGGCACAGGTATAAGTGATAAGTGACAGTAGCTATTGAGTTGCATTTTATTAATATCATATTACAATTTTAGGATGAACTATCCCTTTAAGATTTTTAAATGTTTTTAAAGCAAGTCTCTCATGCTCACCAAGGCTGCATTTATTTAATCAAAAATGCAGTAAGAACAATTTTATTGTAAATATTATTAGAACGGAAAAAAATCTATTTATTAAATATTCCTTTTTGAATATTTTTTAAATGAATGTTACTTTATTACTGTGATGTTGATTTTTTTTTTTTTTTTGGGGGTCTCAATTATTATTATTTATTTATATTATTTTTTCAAAGTAGTGAATCTCTTATTAAACAATATTAATAAATAAATAAATAAAATCTCTGCTCACACACACAGGGAAGCTACTGCTAAGTTCAGTTGAGGTGTTAGCAGAGTTCATTCACACACACGCAAACAAAAAAACTCTTTCCACTGGTCTGTTGAGAACGAGGGGTCATAACTGTCATATTTTAGAGGCATTTCACAAGTGCAGAAGTGTGGCAATACCGCACATACAGTACTGTGAAAAGACGTCTGCCATTCACCCACATGCTACAAAAACAGCCGTGTTTTCTCACGTGAGCACAGGTGTCTCCATCTAGGCGACATTACATCAAGAGCTCCCTGCTCAATCAATCACATCTGAGATAAGAGTGTCATTGGAGAATGTGCAACATGACTGTATTGTTGGTGTCACACATTTTCAGTTCTTTATCTCATACTGTCACTGACACACTAATGATGTTAAAGCATTTACAAAATTGCAATAAAATTAAAAGAGCAGAGGAACAGTATTCATGCAATGAATTATTAAATGATTTAATTTATATTAATATTTCAACTAACTTATTTTAATATTTCAATAACACCACTTAAACCTTCAACTTATAATACTGTAAGTCAACATTTCCCTGTTATCAATGTCTTTCTTTACTAATCATCAAATGTCAGTTAGGCCACATGCACAATTTGCTCTGACTATGCAATTATCATGATTCCACATGGTTAAACAGTACCTACCAACACTGAATGGGTCTGTTTTTAACCCAAAGAGCCAACATTAGTGTTTCCCACCTTCTTGTTAATCATTGAGCTTCTGCTCTCAGAGTAATTACTGACCTCTGTTTCCTTTTCCCAGCTCATGCGGTCTGAGCCGCACACACAGAATGTGTTGTGTCTGGAGCCGTTAGCGCTAACAGAGGGGTCAGGGCTCAAATTAGGGTCCACAGGATTCCCACCGTCACTGCATTTGCTCCAGTCTTAGCCCAGAGTTCAACAGGAAGTGAAAGATGGGACATAAAGGGAGGAATTGGTTTCTTTTCATCAGTCATGTGTGAGAATATCTCAGTGCCCCCTGAAAACCCCTTTAACATGTGTAACGCAATGCCTTGATCTGCTTATTACATTTATAAAAGGTGGCAAACAGCAATATAATAGCTAAGTAACTACATTTATTATTAATATTATTCATTATTATAAAATTAATTACAACAGTTATTCTATCACATATTAAAAGTACAACATAACACTAGTAATCCTAAACATGCACTGCCGTTCAAAAGATTGGGAACAGTGATTTTTTTATTTATTTAATTTTTTTTAATTTCTTAAAGATTACTGGAAAAAGGACCATGCAACTTTAAAGACTGGAATAATGATGCTGAAAATTCAGCTTTGATCACAGGGATAAATTATTTTTTAAAATATATTACAATAGAAAACAGTTTTTTTTTTAAAATTGCAATAATATTTTGACCAAATGAATGCAGCCTTAATGAGCATAAGAAACTTTTATTTTTAAAAAAATGTAAAAATCTTACTGATGCCAAACTTTTGAACGGCAGTGTATAAAAACTTGCAACTTTTTATTTCACAATTCTGACATTTCTTCTCAGAAGTATGAGTGTATATCTTGCAACTGAAAGTTCTAAACTAGTAATTGCAAGTTAATGTATCGCAATTTTGACTTTTTTTTTTCTCTGAACTGAGTTTATATCTTGTATGTTTCAGTTATAAACTTGCAGTTGTGTTACCATCTTACAATTCCTATTTTTTTTTTTTCCAAAAATTGCAATGTTGTATCTCGCAATTTCGCCTTATGAACTCACCACTGCACATTTATATCTCTGAGAAATTCTGAGAAAGGTGAGGTATAAACTCAGAATTGCAGGAAATAAAGTCAGAATTAAATGAAAGATTACAAACAAGCAACTGCAAGAAATAGTTGCACGTATGAGAGGAAAAGTCTGAATTGCCAGATAATAAACTCTGAATTTTTATAGAAAGCCAGAATTGCAAGTCAGACTTTTTCTTAGAATTGTGAGTTATATACTCACAGTTATGAGATATAAACTTGCTAAAAAGTCTGAATTGTGAGATGAAAAGTCTCAATTACCTTTTTTCCATATAAACACCCTAGTAAAAAAGTAATAGATTTAAAATGCATTTTTTAATACTAAGTATAGTTCAAGTCTGTTTTTTTCAAGTATATTTACTGACATATCGCTCAAGACTTACTGATATAAAAATTGTAATTAAACTTTATTTGCTGTACTACTTATGCACAATGCACATTTCTTAATATTAAGCCTAAAATATGTTTTAATTTCATTATTGATGAGGACTGTGTGATCTTTAAATATTTCAGGTGTACCTAAAGTATACTTGCATTAATTCCACTTTAGCACAATCAGATATACTTAAGTATATCTTTAGTTGGACTTCAGCACTACTTACACACAATTAAAGTGCATTAAGTACAAAATGAGTTGTTCCGACTTTAAATATACCAGTTTAGTACACTAAAAGTACAATTGCAATGTAATAAAAGTGCATAATTATTTGTAGTGTACTTAGCATGAAATAAATGTATTTTCAATACATTTTAGCATATTTATTTTTCACTAGGGCATGCACAGTGTTTATCATGAAGCGAAAAAAGTTTTTGCCTAAGAAAAGTGGCAAAACATTTTGCAGGCCGCCTGATTTTATGCTGTGTAGCTCCGCCCACTGTGAAATCTAATTGGCCCCAAATCACATTATATAACTTAATATTAAACTCTGTTTGCTAAATGTCAGTTTCTCCATATAAACTTCTTGCTTTCATGTTTGTGTGTGTGTGTGTGTGTGTGTGTGGTGAGGCAGATCTCCTTCACTCAGGGGGAACATGGCCATGGCAAATTAGCAGCACGGCTCCTTCAATAGGCTCTCCTGTTACTGAACATGCATAACCAGCCCAATTCCCTCCCCAGGCATAGAGAAAAAAGCAGAGAGTGAGAGAGAGAGACGGGCAGGTATGGCATAGATGGAGAGAGGGAGGAGAAGGAGAGAAATGACTGTGTAATGTAATCCGTTTAGTTCGCTCAGTCGTTTGCATTCCCTTCGGTTGTAAAACCACAATAACATAAATAAGTCTACCACCACTGGATCACAGTAATAACCACAACTATAGCCAGATTATCCGTGTTTCAACCCACCGCTGCTACTGGCTAATGTTGTTATTCTCAAAACGTAATAACAATGTCACACAAATGAAAACTTTTAACTGGCTACATTAGCTGGTTAAAAGTAGCGTTACAATCACAATTGGATAGATAATACACTGAAATTGTTGCCTGAAGAGATGAAATTTAGGCCAGAAACATACTCTTGCATGCTGTCCTGCAGTTTTAGTATGTGCTCATATTACTGTGGAGGTAAAAAACCTCAGAAAGACACGACAGAGCTACCTTACGATGTTTGTGCTATGAAATTGGACGTTATTATTATTTTTGCCACAGTGCATATAAACACAAAGATGAAACTGGTATTTCTTCAACTTTAGGCACATTTAAGTTCCTGAGCAATCTTTTTGTTTGTTTGTTTGTTTGTTTGTTTTATGAATGAATTAATAAATGAATGAATAAATCAATTAAACTGTACATTTTCTGTTATATGATGGTCAAATTAAACCTGAATTTAAATCTTTTTATCGTCATTTATTTTTGCTATTTTTTGTAAATGCATGTTATGTTAAATTTATATAGCACAAGAAGTTCATATTAAACTAAAAAACTAAATAATCAATTTGAATTATTATCTGTAATCTAAAAAAGAGTGAAACAGAGTCACACAAACACTTTTATTTAATGTTTAATGTGTGAAATTAATTATAAATGTTTACCAGTTGTATATTAAGTTTCATGGTTGTATATTAAATAAAAAATATTAAATTGATACATGTGACCCTGGACCATAAAACCAAAGTTTTAAGTAGTACGGTATATTTGTAGCAATAGCCACATTGTATGGGTCAAAATGATCAATTTTTCTTTTGTGCCAAAAATCATTAGGATATTAAGTAAAGATCATGTTCCATGAAGATATTTTGAAAAACACCTACCGTAAATAAATTTCATTTTTGATTAGTAATATGCATTGCTAAGAACTTAATTTGGACAACTTTAAAGGCAATTTTCTCAATATTTAATAGTTGTATCTCAGGCAAATATTGTCCTATAACTAGTAACAAACCATACATCAGTGTAAAAACATATTTATTCAGCCTTCACATGTTGTATAAATCTCAAAAAATTGATCCTTATGACTGGTTTTGTGCTCCAGGGTCAGATATAGTAAACTGTTATAATAAAAAGTTACATTAAAAGCTATATTAAATGCTACAAAAATAAATACATATAAAGTAACAAAAGCAAGCTTTAGATGAAATACATGAGATATATTTTATATTATGTGCAAAGAATATCAATCATTAAAACAACTAAATACAATAAAATAAATTTAAAAAAAAAATATTGTGCATCTTTTCCAGTCAAGTTGTAATTTTTTGTCAAATAATGCAATATGATTGAAAATATTTTTTTATTGTGTGCATTACTTTGCTAACTATAAAATTTAGGACATTTTATTAAAATTAATATTATTAATTAAAATTATTAATTTTAAGAGGAAAAAGACGTTTTTTTCTTTTGGATAAAAGAATTCAGTAAAAGTATCACTTAAGTTCACAGGGCCAAAAGTGGTCGTAGTGACAGAAACACCCACTAGCGTTATATGAATTGTGTGTTATACATGTTTTTTTCAAGCCCAAGGCTGATGAAGCAACCGAAACTCATTACACTCATTTAAAACTCCTCAAGCTTCACTTGTCAATCTTCTGCATCTGAATGAAAGTGACACTTCTTTTCTCCAGAAAAGAGAATGGCCAATAATAAGGGGAAAACATCTAGAACTCAAAAATGGATTCATGAAACAGGCTGTGAGACAGACAAAAAGACTCCTCAGACAGCTTAAATAAAGAGTCTGACAGCGCTCTTTCCTTTTCATTCAGTATTTAAGTATTTTTCATACCCTGGGTTCTGGGTCTTCCCCACAGACAGATAAAACGGAGCAGGAACGGCCACAATGACAGTCATTGTTGGGCCTTTTGTCATCCGTCCTCTGAACCTGTCTTTCCAGAACCGAGCGAGTTGTGCAACCGCAGGGTCACAGGTTATTCGGAGGGATGAAATGCGTGCGTGTGTAAATACACAGGCACATGCGGGTAACGGGATGTCCGTATCGACATTGTGCCTCACTGGGACGTCAACCAGCATTTGCATAATTACTTCCCTCACACACACATGAGCACAAACTCACACACAGAGCAACAAGGACACACGAGTCGCGGGAGATACGCAAACAAAACCCCGTGTGATGAGAGAACAATGGTGGCCTTGAAGGGTCATTTGCTTCTCTTTGGATATATTTTCGTCTAATTGTCATTTCTGACAAAGGCACGACAGGAGTTTGATGCACATGTGCAAATTACATTTCAGCATAGGAACTTTCATAACTGCATACCAGAAAGTCCTTAAACATGATCAGAGTTAGTTTATGAACAAGAGTCTCACATGACAGACTAACTGCAGTATTTGTTATGACTGTGGTTAAACTGTGACATGTGGGTTATATGTGGCCCAGACGGAATATGAACACTCTTTTTCCACATTTTTTATGCTGTTTGTGTGGGAAAAGTCCGCAGGATTTTGTGGATTTCAATGTGCTAATTATTTCTAATGGACTTTCAGTGAGCTACAACTTATTGGTGCTTGAAGTCGTTATCAAATGAGTCAAAATATCTAATACACACATGCTGTGAGGGAGGGGGTGTGTTGATGTTTGTGAATGATGCTACTTTTAAATCAATTTTCCACTTTTGACATTCAACCTGTAAATATTACAAATGTAACAGGCTTGATACAAAACACATTTGTCACAAGTAAATAATACTGTTTTCAGTTATAATGTGGGATAACATACTAAGGTTGTATATTTACTATATATGAGTCAATGTCATATAAGGATTTTCTACAGGCCATTTTTAAAATACAAATAATAATAATATCTGTTATAATTATTTAAACATTAAGAATGTTGTGTACACATAAATTCATATTAAAAATTAAAATGAAGTGATTTTAGTGTTTTTTCCATCTCGATCATTTGGCCATAGCCTTAAAAAATGTAACGCGGTGCGACCATAATTTATGTCAAAATTAATTCATTTCCTTTTCAGAAAAAAAGTATTTTTTAGAAAAGTATTTTTTTTTTTAGAAAAAGTATTTGCATTTATTTTGTGTTTTTGTAAATATATAAAAAAATTTTTGTTGCATTCTTAAATGTAGTTAGCAGACTTATTTTTTTGTAAATTGCATAAAACCGATAAAAATGTTTTAAAAATACCATTCACTTAAGCATGCTGTAGCGGTGATGAGATATTTTATTTTTATTTTATTACAGTTATTCCTATTATCGGTCGCACCAAATGACACAAAGGCCTTATATCATTAAAAATCTATTTAAAGAGACGACCTCTTTGCTCCGTGATGTATTTTTCACTATATGATGTAGGGCATAACAGTGACATGATTTTTCAGACGTAGCAACAGTAACTATGGGGGGCGGGTCTTTGCAAAGGGTCAATTTAGTGTGACGGGAGGTTGCTGGCTCAGATTCTGATATCGCAGCATTAACATCTTTCTTACAGTAGAAAATGAAATCTGGAGTTTGTGCTTGAGTGCAGGGTCAGAATTAACATGTTGTGTATGACTAGCATTTATTTTACGTTGTTTGGCAGTGGAATCTGGTAAAATAGATTAAAATAATAAATAAATAATAAATTACTAATAAATGCATAATTACTGAACTAAAATGATTTGCTCTAAATTAATTTTTAATTTAAAAAAATCTCTTTTTCTCATATTGTACAAAGATAAACATAAACCGTCTGAAATGCCCCAAATTGCATAAAAATCTATTCCAAATTATACTTAAATAAAGTATTTTATGTATATAAACAATCAGTTGAATAAAAAAAATGCACAAAAAACTGCCAATCTGGGACATATATCTATAACGGAAAACAATCTGCATTGGTCGTACCACATGATATTTGGATGCGCCACATGATATTTCAAATTCAGTCAAAGTACAAGCACAGAATTGGCCACCTAAAAAAAACAAGATTCCTACAAAAGGTCACTATAAAATTTATAATAAATATAAATACTTAAAGAAATAACTTAATATTCATTGTTTTTTTGTTTGTTTGTTTGTTTGTTTGTTTGTTTTTTGAGGTCATACCACATGATATCCAAATGTGGTAACTACTTACCAGCCGTTAACTAGGTTATTTTTTTTCCAAATTTGAAAGAGTTACACACCTGCTTGATACTTCATGGGTCATATCTTTGAATGGATTTCAACATAAAAGTCCCAGAATGGTAGTTTCTTGATGGTCGCACCACAATATTTCATAAAATGGAAATCTGGAAATCGTCGGACAAAGTTTGTTTGTATACTATGAATATAAATATAAATATAAATATAAATATAAATATAAATATAAATGCTTTGCAATTTTATACAGGATTACAAAACACTTTAAAATGAATCAGAATAAATTAAGGGTAATTTCAAAGACATTTCTAAAGCAACAGTTATGTCCGGATGGTCGCACCACATGACATTTGGACACTTTGAATAACAGAAAGCTCTGCAGATTTTAAAGAAGTTCTCTGTAAGGTGAGACACTTCCTACATGACATTCTCAAATGCAGAGAGAGAGATGAGTTTGCCTGCCACACAAGACCGAGTGCACAGCAAAGCAAACGTCCCATCTGAGAGGAGTTATATTATCGACGATACACGTGGCGTCTGAAGATCTCTCTCTCTGGTTGATGGTGGTCGTATCAGATGGAGATGGAACCGCACAGCAGGTGTGGCTGGGCAGGGCTGGGTGGAGGTGGGCTGGGGGCGGGGGTTTGTGGGTGGATGACGGATGATGTTGATAGGGCAGGAGAGGTGCGAGACGGGCCGTGTTATCAGCCGAGCAGGCGGCAGGCCTGTCTGTGTGATGTGTGTGCTGTCGCTCCATACTTTATAGCTCTTTTCCTGTCTGTCCTCCATCTCTGGAGTACCACTCATGCTGCTGAAATGGGATTTGAAGCCCACCCCCTTTCTTTTTCTCTTTTTTTCTTTTGTCATCATCTTCCTTTTGATTCTCACCCACTTGCAAACTCTTTACACCAGCAAGAAAATAAGCCAAACTCTGTAGTTTCACTGTAGTTTCCTGCATGAGAAACTTACAGACGACTTTCAGAAGGATCCATATTTGGACTGGGGTTTGAAGGCCTTGCTGGAGTTCGATTACCTCGGAGCAAACTCAATAAGTCTCAACATTTATCGACCCCTCAGGGCAGACTGCAAAGATTAGACCGTGGAAGTTAACCTACAAACAAATAGAATAAGCAGAGTCAGTGCCATTGGAGATTTACATGTCAAATGTCCATGTTATGGCCTCCATAACAAGTGAAGTTGAGCTTGGTGTTTATTATAAAATGGATAGTCTTGGCTCTAAATGTTGTTTGGCTGTGTCTAAAGCATTACTTAATATTAAATGTGCAAGTGCACATACAGTTGAAGTTGAAAGTTGACATACACCTTGAAGAATCTACAAAATGTTAATTATTTTACCAAAATAAGAGAGATTATACAAAATGCATGTTATTTTTTATTTAGTACTTACTTGAATAAGATATTTCACATAAAAGATGAAGAAATAACAGTTGAATTTATAAAAATATCATCATTCATAATACTGTGTTACCTGAATGATCCACAGCTGTGTTTTTTTGTTTAGTCATAGTTGTTCATGAGTCCCTTGTTTGTCCTGAACAGTTAAACTGCTGCTGTTCTTCAGAAAAAAACCTTCAGCTCCCACAAATTATTTGGTTTTTCAGCATTTTTGTGTATTTGAACCCTTTCCAGCAATGACTGTATGATTTTGAGATCCATCTCTTCACACTGAGGACAACTGAGGGACTCATATGGAACTATTAAAAAAACCTTGAAAACTTTTGAGATGTGTACATTTTGCTTATTTTGTGTAAATATCTTTTTTTTTTTTTTCATTTAGTACTGCCCCTTCAGAAGCTACAGAAGATACTTTTCCAGAAGATAAAATAAGTTAAATTTAGCCTAGTTTAGCCTAAAGTTTTCACCCCCCGGCTCTTAATGCATGTTTTTTTCCTTCTGGAGCATCAGAGAGTGTTTGAACCTTCTGTAATAGTTGAATATGAGTCCCTCAGTTGTCCTCAGTGTGAAAAGATGAATCTCAAAATCATACAGTCGTTGTCAGAAAGGGTTCAAATAAACAAAAATGCTGAAAAACCAAACAATCTGTGGGACCTGAAGGCCTTTTCTGAAGCACGGCAGGCAGTTTAACTGTTCAGGACAAACAAGGGACTCAAAAAACAAAAAAAAGAAACAAAAAAACAGCTGTGGATCATTCAGGAAACAACACAGTGTTAAGAATCAAGTGTATCTAAACTTTTGAACGGGTTTTTTGTGTGTGTGTGTGTGTGTGTGTGTGTGTGAAATATCTTATTCAGGTCAGTACTAAATAAAAATTAACATGCATTTTGAATGATCCCTCTTATTCTGGTAAAATAAATAACATTTTGCAGATTCTGTAAAGTGTATGTAAACTTTTGACTTCAACTGTGCATGTATAAATTCAATATTAATACCAAAAGTTGCTATAAACGATTAAAACTGTTACACACTTTACAAATTAAGCTAATGAACGGCTACATTGGTGGAAGAATTGTTTATAATGATTATTATTATTTATTTATAATTGTTTTTGATGTATTTTTATTTATTTTTATTAAAAGTTTAGGGGTGGTAAATTGTAATGTTTTTCAAAGTCCTGCATGCTCACCATGTGACATTTATTTGATTTAAAAAGTTATGAAATATTATTACATATTTTTCCTGTAATGGTATTGTTATTTTATTTTATGTTTTTACAGGGACTAAAAGGTAGAAAATTCAGTCTTGCACCACAATTTAGAAAGGCCAATCTGGCCAATTTAATTTAATTAAAAAAAGCACACACAGACACACACACACACAATAATAACAATTATTATTATTATACATTCTAATTATGTTTCACATTTTCATAACATTTAATTTTGGTTGTTAGTTAATAAATAGTTTGGTAGATGTTATTGTATGTCACATTGGCTTCTGAATAATTGAGCTTCTATTCTTTTTTTCACAGGAAAAGAAAAACTCCCTCCCACTTCTACATTATTGTAACGATTGATTTGTCCTCCTGAAATGTCGTCAAGTTGATCAATATGCTGTCTTTATGAAGAACGTCGTGTGGAGATATAAGTGTGTGTGTGTGTGTGTGTTGCAGGTGACTGCTTTGATTATAACCTGTCTGTGAGTAGAATGTGTTGAATGCAAGTGTGTGTGTGTGAGTTTATGATGAATGTAAGTAATGGACAGTGACAGAGGTGCAGTTATGGCTTCTCTCATTTTATCCTCCCCTCCTCTCTCGTCCTTCTTTCTCCTTTGGTTCTGACAGAGACACACGACATGGAGTCGCACGGCTTTAATGGGCACGTTCGGTCCTAGGAAGTGAAGGTGACACATGGCCTGTGTGTCTGGATGTGGTGTTTGCGTGTTATTGAGAGCCGTGTGTTATCTATTACCGTGCCCACCTTCGATAACTTCCCAGAATTCCTCCCGCTAGCCATCAGACCCGTCCCTCTCTTGTGTGGTCCGTGAGTCATCTGCGGCGGCGGCGGTTTGCTCAACATCTCTCTTCCTTCCAGTACAATTAATGCCTTCCCATGATCCCGTTTCACTGGTTATTCTGTCAAATGAAGGGCATTGAAACAACTGCATCTCCATCTTTACTGCACTGCCCTCTCTCTCTCTTTCTCTCTCTCTTCTCCTCACCTCTTTCCTCTGTCATCTCCGCCTATCAATCAAAAATGTATTAAGTCCAAAGTGGGGCCGATCAAAGGCAGAATTCCTCCGAGGAGGACAGATAAGGCCTATCTCATTAATAAGTGCTTTAGCATCAGAAAAGACCTCTGCCTCCCTCCCCACCCCTGCCTTTGATATCTAATTATCCCCACCCTCACGCACACACACACACACACACACACACACACACCCCTCCCACTTCCTCTCTATCAGCCATGGAACATGCTACGCTGATGTACCTACACACATAGACGGCACGTGAACATGAGAATGACACTGTTTAAAAGGCATACTGCAAGACAAACACTACATTTTTACATTTGCTGAAGGAAAAGGAAAAGCAATGCCATGCAAAACGTAACACCCCCATGATAGAGTGTTGTGAGTGGTTACTTCTTCGTGAAAAAAAGTGTGCTTAATTGCATTTAATGTGCACTTGTAGTTTTAATCTTTTAATAAACTTATTAATCATTTTAAATTATTTTGATGTGTTGACTAACATTCTGTACTAAAGCATGTGTAAACTGAGAGTACTTGATTATTGCTTTAACTGTAGTGTTACTTGATATTACATTTATTACATTGTACTAAATTGAAACTAGATTAAAAAAAAAAGTCAAGACAAACTTTAGGTTGACTTGAGAATGCCTAGCCTGAAAGTATGAAGCCGTTATAAAAGCTTGAAGTTTTAAACTTTTTATAGACAGCCCTGCTGAAAAAAAAAACAAAAAATGCTGGTTGCCTATGCTGGTTGGCTGGTTTTAACTGGTCTCCCGGCCTAACCAGCTAAGGAAGTGGCCAAAACCCCTCTAAAACCAGCCTGGGTGACAAACTAAAACCTAGCTTTTTCCAGCAGGCAGATTAGATGATTAGTATGTTGCTAGCATAATTAGCATGTAGTTAGCATGTGTCTATCAATTTTTCTATCATGTTTAGCATGATACTAGCATGATTAATATGTTACTTTAGCATGATTAGCAAGTTACTATCATTACTAGCAAGCTACTACTAGCATGTTGCTAGTTTGTTTCTAGCATATTTATGGCAGAAATAGCAAATTACTAACATGTTTCTAACATGATTAGCATGTTGCTAGCATGATTCTAGCATGACTAACATGTTACTAGCATGATTTGCATGTTACTAGTGTGATTAGCATGTTACTAGCATGTTGCTAGTTTTTTCTAGCATGGTTAACATGTTGATAGCATGTTTCTGGCATGACTAGCAAGTTACTAGCATGTTCCTAGCATGATCAGCATGTTGCTAGCATGTTTCTAGCATGATTAGCAAGTTAATAACATGTTTCTAGCATGATTAGCAAGTTAATAACATGTTTCTAGTCTGTTTATAACATAATTAGCATGTTACTAACATGTTGCTAACATGTTTTTAGCATAATTAGCAAGTTACTAGCATGATTAGCATTTTACTACCATGTTGCTAGTTTGTTTCTAGCATGATTAACATGTTACTAGCATGATTAGCATGTAGATAGCATGTTTCTGGCATGACTAGCAAGTTAGTAACATGTTACTAACTCTAACATAATTAGCATGTTACTAGCATATTGCTAGTATGTTTTTAGCATGCCTTGCAAGTCACTAGCATGTTTCTAGCATGATTAGCATGTTACTATCATGTTGCTAGCATGCTTTTAGCATGATTAGCAAGTTACTAGCATGATTATCATGTTATTAGCATGTTTCTAGTTAGTTTCTAGCAGGAGTAACATGTTACTAGCATGATTAGCATATTGATAGCATGTTTCTGGCATGACTAGCAAGTTAACATACTAGCATGTTGTTAACATGTTTTTAGCATGATTAGCATATTGTTAGCATGATTAGCATGTTACTACCATATTGCTAGAATGTTACTAGCATGTCTAAAAGCATAAACATTCAGTGAATGTGATAGCAGCAAAAGAGGAAAACAGAAACAGCTCTTCTGGTCTTTTCAAATTTGAATGTAAGTATCTATAGAGAGAAGTCTGACTAGGGCCCCGAAATAAAGATATTAATGGGTGTCTGCATTAGTCTGCAAGTCTGATGTTATTACAGCTTAAACCGTCTTTCAGGCAGATATTCATAGTAAATTATCCACATAGGTAACATGCTGTGGGCTTGAGCAGGTATTGAATGAATCCATGCTGAACAAACAAAGCCTTTTTGGTGAGGAAAGGCAGCGGATCAGATGTTACAGCAATATTTCAGGATAAACACAACATGAGCTCCACATCTGTGACAGTTCATCCACTGAAAAAAGCACAATTTAGACAACTTTGCAACTCAAATGACA
The DNA here is from genome assembly GCA_012976165.1 of Labeo catla. Classification (NCBI taxonomy): domain Eukaryota; kingdom Metazoa; phylum Chordata; class Actinopteri; order Cypriniformes; family Cyprinidae; genus Labeo; species Labeo catla. The sequence continues at coordinate 681,275 of VONZ01000321.1, forward strand.
AACATTTTTTATTTCTTTTTTTTTTACTGAAAAACATGTAAACTTGTGTGCAATATCATAATTATGCTCCTGTTATCTGTTGGTTTACTGTTGAATGTACAGACATCTATAGTAAGCTAAAATACATGAATGAAATTTCAAATTAAATATTTGTCATGTATTTAAACATTTCTGTAATTATGAAGTTTAGTTTAGTACACTTTAGTACACATTTTAAAAGTAAATTCAAATAACACACTATTATTCAAGTACTTTACATGTGCTAATGTCAGTCAGCACATCAACATACTGCTTTGAAACAGTCAACTTTACTTCTAATTTTACATTATAACAGTGCATTTTTGTTAAAATGTTAAGAAAAATTAAAGGGACTCTCTTAAAGGAGAACGTTCCTCGTTCATCAAGTACAGTTCCATAGTCAGCATGTGTGAGAAAATACAGTACACACAGTTTAGGAAGTACAGCCACAGGAACAAACCTTCACACGTTTACATGAGATAATAAAATTACGTAAAGGCAACTTTACTCAGCGAGTTAAGGTTGCTCTAAGCCAAAAATCAGTGTAAAGCCACAATGCTGCATTAAAGCCAAACTAAAATTCTGCTGCAAATGCATTCATGCCACCTCTAAGCAGCATTACACAGCCTGTGCAAAGACTCCTAAAAAGGACTACAGAATCGCTTTTGTGCTACCTTTGCAGTGCAATTTGGAATAAGCCCATGCAGTGTTATATGCATATTTGTCACACTTTAAAAAGAAGAAAAAAAAAAAGAAAAAATTAAATGGTAAAATAATGTAAAATGCTAAAACAGTACATTCACTTAGTATACACGGTGAAAAGTGTTATTGATCTAACATTTTCATGTAATTTTACAGTAAAATACTGTCGAATGTACAGTTTATAAGTCATCTTATAATTTACACAACATAAATATAAACTGAATTCCTTCTGTGACACTTTACATTTAATTTTTTTTTTAATTGAAATAATTTAACAGAAAAGAGTTGGTTTGCTTGCGTATTTAGTTATTTATTATTCATTAATTTATTCATTCATTCAACTATCCATGTATTGATTTTGCAGTTTTAACTTTAATTTACAGGTTGTTCCATGAAATTTCATGAAATTTTCCATGATTTTTTTTTTAATTATTATTTATTTATTTATTTTTTATTTTTTTATTTTTTGGTAAGAATTATTCTGGCAACCACAGCTACCAGTTTTAAGTTTATTTTTCATTTTTTATTTTTTAACATTACAACAGTAAACGCATGATTACATACAAAAGTACTGTTTGCAATTTAGAAGACTTCACAGCTCAAAAAACACACTTTGTGCATAGGAAATAATGTAGCAAAAATCTAGGTTTTAAACACTCGTGACTGCCTTGCTTTGCAGACTTCAGTTGTTGGTACATTACAATCAACGCAGCTTCTGTTCATATTTTTGCAAACTAAAAGACAAGTTGACTTTATTTTTAGTGGTAACAGACGAAGGCCTCAGATGCTGGAATATTCCTTAACGGTGGTGAGATTCAGCTCTGAGAAGATACAGTATACAGCATGACTCAGAGAAGCAAAAAGAGACGAGGAGGAAAAGACTGAGAAATGGACAAAAGAAAACAGAAGGAATGAAATGGAGTGAGACGGACAGAGGAGAAATCAGAGAAAGGCAAACTAGCAGGGAGAGAAAGTGTTCTTTTTTCTTTTTCCCCTTCTCTCTCGCTCGCTCCGTGGTTTTCTGTAAAAGAAGCTGTGAGAGATAAGACTAAAAGGACAGTCAGTCTGTTCCGAACAATCCTTTCCCTGTCCCTCTCCCTCTTTCTCTCTCTCACTCTTTCCCGGTCTCATCCCCCCACTCCGCTACTGTTCCTTCTGCTTAATGGCCCCCACTCAGATTTCCATTGATGCCTGTGCTGATAGACCCTCTCTCCTGATAGACCCCGTTCTCCTCAGGTCTGCGCTCCCGTTTCAGGCCACGCTACTTCACTCCTGACCATCCATCTGCAGAAACACACGTCCCAAAACATGCTCCCAACACAAATAATTTACCTCACACAATCTGCTCAAGTTCAGCCAATTCAGTGCTTGCAATTTCCTGTTTGCATGCCTCAATTTAAGAAAATACACTGCATGCATATGCATACATTTAGCATTGTTGGTCTAGTAAAAAAAGTTAATGGCACAGATTTCTGTAATTGATGCACATTAATTGTAATTAATTCACAAATGTATGTTAAAGTAACCAAACTCAAAGCTTTTACAGCAAACTAAGCTATTCTGAAACACTGCAAACACCAGCAGATCATGAGCTGCTCACGTGTAAATGAACACACAGCGCATATTTATTTAATTAAATCACAACCTTTGCAACCTGATAATCACATTTATTTTAATTAATCGTGCAGTCAAAATTATCAATATTTTATTTATGCCAAAAAAAATTGGGATATTAAGTAAAGATCATGTTCCTAAAGATATTTTGTAAATTTCCTACCATAAATATATCAAAACCTACTTTTTGATTAGTAAAATGCATTGCTAAAAACTTCATTTGGACAACTTTAAAGGTGATTTTCTCAATATTTGGATTTTTTTGCACCCTCAGATTCCAGATTTTTTAAATAGCTGTATTTCGGCCAAATCCTTAGTAGCTTATTTATACAGTTTTTTGTTACTGTAAATTAGGGCTATCATGGTAAATGCTATTGTTAGTGCTTTATTTTAAGGTGGGGGTCAAAAACATTTGTGAATTTTACTCATTTTAATGTACAATTGCATTTCTGAGCATGTAGTGATTTACTGTGTTTACCACCTGTACTACGGTAAATCAGTCTGGCTCAAAAATGCACAAGTTTGTGACCACAAACAAACCCACATGCACACACTTTCACACAATTAACAGAATCAACCAACCTGGAGGAGAGTAAAACGCTCTCCTTCAGTCGAAATATTACTAATCGCTCAGGGCTCTTCTTAGAGCAAACAGACAGAGAGGATTTAGCAGAACAAAACGGAGCAAAACACACCCCATGCGGCACACAAAGACTCAAAGGCAACTTTAAATAAGGCCTTCATCTCCGCTCCCCTTGTTATGAAGACGCGCATGTTGAAAGGCTACGAAAACAGTCATTAAAAGCACGAAAAATTGCGCGTCAAAAACTCAGGTCACAATGTTTACAAAGAGAGGAAAATTTAATCCAATCACAGAGCCTTCTCTCCGCTTCCTTCCGCTCTTTTCATGAGCTTAGGACGCGAATTAAAAACGAAAACAGCACAACTAATTAATTTACTGATCATGAAAAAAAATGCTCTACTTTGTATTTTAAAGAACAGAACTGCATGCAAAAAGATATAAGGGGAAAACAGACGGGGGGAAAGCAATGAGAATTATTCGTCTTGCTATGTATATGTTGTTTAATTAGCATATTTGAAGGAGAGAGGAAAAAAAATCTACACTCAAAACAAATGTTAAATGTTTAAACGGGCAGAAACTCTCCCGTCAGTGAATAAAGGGAGCGTTTTGTGTTGGGAAAACATAAAATCCAAGTGTCAAGCCACTGAAACGTTGTGCAAAATAACATGGATTCCCATGGATTTATTGAAAAAACTTCACATTCATATGAAATATAACGTTTCACATACACAAACCTTAACCTCTTTCTTCCACTGCATCTCTGTTTCTCTCTGACTGTGTGACCTGTAGTTGTTCTGCCGCCCGAGGGCTGGAATAACTGTCTGGTGCCAGGCTTCTGCACCCAGGGGCTTGTGGGAGATGAGGCAGGGGTCGGGAAGAGGGTGGCGTGTCTTGAGTGTGTGCGCGCGTGTCCGTTCCTCTCGTCCCCTTTACCTGACCTCGATCATGGGATCTCGAACCAGCCACGGTCAGCGCAAAAATCACTAGGCAGAGGAAGAAGCAGAAAAAGTCAGCCCAGTCTGACCTATACAGAGCAGCGTTCCCAGAATCCTCTTTGTGATTGCATGTCTTCCTCTCTGGACTCACAATGCTATTATTGACTGCCACTGACAAACAGTGATGTTTTCATAATCATGTAAGTGTCACTTTTCATCGCCGTCTCCTCCGTGTGGACACAAGGGCTGCTGCTGAGCGCGTCGCCCCAGGGCAGGGCTCTCTCTCTGGGCACGAGGGGGCCGACTCCCTGGGTGGTTTGGCCTGGATGAAGGCTCTTGTGCTCAGTGACGGGTCTGGTTGTGATTTCGTGTCTGAACGTTCACTCCGGCTGTCTGCTTTTTTCCCATGGATCCCGGGTGAGATGGAGGTCAGGGAGGTTCCAGTCAGTGTGTTTTGGGGACTGTGTGTGTGTGTGTGAGGCAGAGCGAAGCATTTCTAAAACAGTGAGGGCTACACTCCCCTACCCTTTCTGAACAAGCGAAAGCAAACAAACACTCTTATCCTCTGATCCTGCTGGCCAGACATACGGTTTCAAATCTAAACGGCCTTTCTTCCTACACGCCACCTAAAACAGGAAGTGACACACTTAAAATACTATCAGCCAGGAATTGATATGACCCGGGAACATACAGGTCAGTGGAAAACGGCTGTCAAACCATTACACTCACTTTTTAGCTTTCTTTGCTCCCGCACGTTCGGCTAATCTCTGACAGGAAAAGGTTGCGGGGCATTTCTAACAAGTTCAGGGAACACCGGGGTTTTGGGTCAGTGTTGATTTTGGATCCTTGTGGATTTGCCCCTTTCATAAATCTAAGTTTGCCAAAGGCCCGGCAAACTCATCAAGCACAAATAATTACCTCTTGCGTTTGGTTTGTTTCATGCGATCGCTCCGTGTGGTCAGGTGACCGGCAACAGGGAGGGACGTGGAGGGTGAAGCGAAAGGTCATGGCCGGGTCATCATAACCCATCAAAAAGCGAAACAGATGGGAGAGTAGTGTGCCGTTCAAAAACTTCACCTTATTTTCTCTCCTTCAGCGCGGGGATTATGCCGGTTTTAGCTGGAGTGTATGTCCTGTTTTCTTTGTGGAAGTGAGCTCGTCGTACTACCGCAGCATGAGACGGGGCTATTTAGCGGACGGCACCCCAGTGTAAACAGCCTAACCTTTAAATACTGAGGCAAATCCCACTTCAGACCTCTGCAAAATCGATAACTCATGGGTCAGTGACAACAAAGGACGTGTAAAACTATGGAAGAAAAAAGTACTTGTGTTGAGTGGAAGTTTTAAGAAATGTACTTTTTGGATTTCTTGTTATACATTTTTAAAACCTTTTTTTAATCGCATGTGACCCTGGACCACAAAACCAGTCATAAGTTGCACAGGTATATTTGCAGCAATAGCCAACAATACATTGCATGGCTCAAAATTATCGATTGTTCTTTTATGCCACAAATTATTAGGATATTAAGTAAAGATCATGTTCCATGAAGATATTTTGTAAAATTTCCTACCCTAAGTTTGATTAGTAAAATACATTGCTAAGAAGTTTATTTGAACAACTTTAAAGGTGATTTTCACTCTTTTGCACCCCTCAGATTCCAGATTTTTAAATAGTTGTATTTTGGCTAAATATTGTCCTATCCTAACAAACAATACACCAGGGGAAAGGTTTTTTATTCAGATCTCAATTTAAAAAAAAGAACCTTATGACTGGATTTGTGGTCCAGGGTCACATATAATTATGTATAATGTAACTTTACTACATCCAAATATACACATTGTAATATTATTATTATTATTAATAATTATATATATATTGTTTGATGTATAATTACTTTTAAAGTTTTCTACGTCAAACTCTTAAAGAATTTCTGCAGAATTTTAAAATGCATTTTTCTTTGAGTATTGCCATTTGACACTTGACATCCTGAACTAATTAATGTGGTCACTGAGTAAACAAGGTCATGTTCTGTTCTGACCTTGACACAGCAGGGAGGGTCTACAGGGTCCTGTCTGTAATAGTATTTCTTGTTCCTTAATATTGGTTACACTGCACTGACTTGACAAGGGTTTTTTTTTTTTTTTTTAAATAGGAATAATATACATGTACTTGCTACATACATACAAAAGCAGTTTGGATTTCACTTTACAATAACTATTTTCTAAACATATTTTAAAATGCAACTGATTGCTGTGATCAAAGTGAATTTTCAGCATCAATACTCCTCAGTGTCACATTATCATGCGGAAATCATTCTAATATGCTGATTTGCTGCTTTGGAAATACTTTTGATTATTATCAATGTTGAAAACATGTTTATTTTTCCTAATAAATTGAGCAGGTCTGGAATGAACAAATAAAAAGTATCCATAAAATGGACAAGTAAAAGTCATGTCGTTGACTCTGACATACACACAGTATCAAATCCAGGACACAAAAATGAAAAGCAGAGGTTGCATTAAAGAATGCCTCCATATTTAATTGCTTTATATTGCTAAAAACATCTTGTTGATTCAGTTTGAGTTTGAGGATGAATTTGAAATGACAAACTTTAATCCGCTCCGTCTGAGCAAATCAAAGGAGCGGCAACCAGCACACTCCCCAACAATGTTCCCAGAGTGCACCAGGGCTCCCGTCGTCAGCCTGTCTGCCCTCTCTTTTACTTTCATACTTTCTATTTTTGAGTTTTTGTTTGCTTGTTTCTCTCCTTATCATGCCATCTGGAATTCAACTCCATGGTTCTGATAAACATGGGGCACCACTTTGTCTCTCTTTCTCTCTCCCGCTCCTTCTCTCTCACTTTCTCAGATGGAATTGTGATTTAACAGGCATGACAGTACGGGGACAAGACTCCCAGAATGTGAAAACAAACAAACAAAATCAAAAAGATAAGTCTGAAATATGTACAGAATCTTATCATCACATGAAACTAAAAATGTGCAAAACTGGCAGAACTGCCCCGGTGTAGCGAGGTGTGAGCGGAGAATCAACGAACAACGAAGACACTGCCACTTACACTTTAACCTTTCTCGCCAGGGTCATCTGAGAGGTACAAGATGTTTCATTCAACAACATGGACATCATTGAGTTGATGTCAAATACTGCTCATACTGCTCAAAGAAAAAACTTAGGATTAGTAGAATCAGTAGAATGTGTGTTGTAGAAGCATCAAAATAAAGTGTTAGCAGATATAAGGCAGTCTACTAATATTCTAATGAATGGTAGATGACATGTTTTTACTTATAGTTAGTAGAATGTCTTTCAAAATAAAGTGTTACCGAAATTCTCTCAACATCTACTGTTATGCTCCAAAAATGACAAAAGAAATCCTTCAGGGGGTATATAAACTACACTTGGTCACATCATGCATTTTTACTCATCAGTGTAAATGCATTCTAAGACACACTGGAGTAATATTTGAGATGAATAGCAATTCGATCGCACATACAGAATCTGACTGTACATGTGTCTGGCTGTTCAAACCACTTAAAGGAGAAGTCCACTTCCAAAACAAAGATTCACATATAATGTACTCACCCCCTCGTCATCCAAGATGTTCATGTCTTTCTTTCTTCAGTCGTAAAAAATTGTGTCTTTTAAGGAAAACATTTCAGCATTTTTCTCCATATAGTGGACTGTTATGGTGCCACGATTTTTGAACTTCCAAAATGCAGTTTAAATGCGGCTTCCAATGATCCCAGCCAAGGAAGAAGGGTCTTTTCATTAAAAAAATACAATTCAAATACTTTTTAATCTCAAACGCTCGTCTTACATTTCTCTCCCTGAACTCTGTGTATTCTGACTCAAGACAGTTAGGGTATGTCGAAAAAAAACTGATTGTATTTTCTCCCTCAACTTCAAAAATCATTTCAAAATCATCCTACAGAAGTTCAGACGCAGTCTTTGCAAAGTGAACATGCAAAGAAGATCAAACACCCTGAACAAAAAAAGGTAAAACAGCGATATAGGGCGATTTCGACATACCCTAACTGTCATGAACCAGAACAAAAACAGTCCAGGCAAAGTAAGACAAGACGAGCATTTGGCATTAAAAACTACATAAACTGTATTATTTTTATTAAAATAACCGATCGTTTCACTAGATAAGACCCTTCTTCCTTGGCTGGGATCGTTTACAACCGCATTTGTGATCGTTTGAAGCAGCATTTAAACTATATTGTGGAAGTTCAAAATCAGAGCACCATATCAGTCCATTATATGGAGAAAAATGCTGAAATGTTTTCCTCAAACAACATAATTTCTTTACAACTGAAGAAAGAAAGACATGAACATTGTGGATGAGAAGGGAGAGCTGTTGTTCTGGAAGTGGAGTCTCCTTTAAGTAAACTTTACTTGTTCCAAATGAAACTATGTCAATTTATGGAAGTTAGAAAGCCCCAAAATCCACACACAAGCAACCATTTGTGAATGAAACACATGGTTCAAGCGACACTAATTGCCATATTGGGTAAAAAGAGTTAATATTTAAATGTCCTCAGAAATGTTCCCTTGGGGTGCCAAACATAAACCAAGATATTACAAATCTTGGACAAATCTAAACCTAAAGCTCTAAAATGCTCACATTTTAAGATTTTCCATAAGCCTATTTGAAAATAAACCTAAAATTAAGGTATTAGGATAAGCAATTCAAGCAAATCTGATTGAATGAAGCCCAAAATCACATGATACGATTCACAAGGCTCCGAAACAGACGCGAGAAATAAATGAAGTCTTTCTTTAAGCGCTCCAGACATGAAAGAAAAATTAGTGAAAGAGGGAGACAGTAAAATACAAAGAGCACACTAAGGAGCAGGGGGGAGAAACAAGGACAGAGATCGAAGGAGTCGACGTACGACCGGAGAACGAAGGAGACGAGGAAGAGATAAAACCCGGGCGGCCATGTGGGTGATTCCAGCCTCGGTCAGGTGTGTCCAAACAGCGGCGTGCTGAGACAGACAGGCGGGCACAGGCGGGCAGACTGGCGTCAGCGGCCACACGCATGCCCCGTCGCACCACACGCCAAGGGCCCGCATACCAGCGCTCCCACACGCGTGTACACAATGAGAGCTCAGTCCTGCATCACGCACCAGCGGCAACAGCAATGCGAAATATTCAAACAGGGACAAAGGTACGGCACAGGAGGGGTGTGAGAGGATCGTGGCCGACCGACGAGGGGTGAGGAAGGGGTGACGGGCGGAGAACGAGACCTGGACACAGAGATCGGAGTGGAGATGACACAACGGAGCGACTTTAACAGGGCTTTGATGGAGCTGGAAACATTAAGGCTTAGGGTCAGGACCATTAGATACAGTTCAAGAGAAACTAGGTCAGAGGTCACGTTCAGTGACATGCTATGTTTAGAGTTTTCATTACATTCTGTACTCAGCCGCTTGAATGATAATGAAACAGATCCTGTTACATATGACATGTGCAGACAAGCATGACACAAAGTACTGACAGACTAGAGCAACGTTTATACAGACAGGTTAGAGCAACATTAATATACTCAGACTAGATTGAGACAAAGCACCGACACACTACAGCGACGTCTCAACTTTAAAATATTAACAGAAGCAAAAAGCCAAGAGAGCGATATTGACAGACAAGAACGACTAAGATGTTGACAGACCAGAGCGGCAATAAGATACTGACAAACTAGAGTCACATTAAGATATTGACAGAGTAGAGCAACATTAAAACACTAACAAGAACAAAATACTACAGAAGCTATTTTAACAATGTCAGACTATAGCAACATTAAATCACTGCCATCCTAAAGCAACATAATACAGTCAGACTAGAGCGACATTAAGATGCTGACAAACTAGAGCGACTTTAAGATACTGACAACTAGAGCAATATAATACAGTCAGACTAGAGCGACATTAAGAGACTGACAAACTAGAGCGACATAATACAGTCAGACTAGAGCCCCTTCAAGCATAATACAGTCAGACTAGAGCGACAACTAGAGCAATAGAGCATTAAGATACTGACACAGTGACAAGAGAGCAGACTAGACATTAAGAGACTGACAAACTAGAGCTTACATAATACAGTCAGGACTAGAGCAACATTAAGTGATACTGACAAACTAGGAGCCAATTTTAAGATACTGACAACTAGAGCAATATAATACAGTCAGACTAGAGCCACATTAAGAGACTGACAAACTTAGAGCGACATAAACAGTCACTAGGAACTACATTAAGAGACTGACAAACTGAGCACATAATACAGTCAGACTAGAGCCACATTAAGAGAGACTGACAAACTAGAGCCACATAATTACCTGCCAGACTAGAGCAACATTAAGATAATTGACAAACTAGAGACATAATACAGTCAGACTAGAGCAACATTAAGATACTGATAAACTAGAGCCACTTTTAAGATACTGACAACTAGAGCAATATAATACAGTCAGACTAGAGCAACATTAAGATACTGACAAACTAGGAGTGACTTTGATACTGACAACTAGAGCAATATAATACAGTCAGACTAGAGCTTACATTAAGAGACTGACAAACTAGAGCGACATAATACAGTCAGACTAGAGCAACATTAAGATACTGACAAACTAGGAGCCTAATTTTAAGATTGACAACTAGAGCAATACAACTAGAGCACAGTAATATGCCAGACTAGAGCTGACATTAAGAGACTGACAAACTAGAGCCTTACATAATACAGTCAGACTAGAGCTTACATTAAGAGACTGGACAAACTAGAGCTACATAATACAGTCAGGACTAGAGCAACATTAAGATACTGATAAACTGAGAGCTTAAGATTTAAGATACTGACAACTAGAGCAATATAATACAGTCAGACTAGAGCAACATTAAGATACTACTAGAGTGACTTTAAGAACGACAACCATAGCAACATAATGTCAGACTAGAGTGACATTAAGATACTGACAAACTAAAGAACATAATACAGTCAATTTAGAGGACATTAAGATATTGACAACTAGAGCACATAATACAGTCAGACTAGAGCTGCATTAAGATACTTGGCAAACTAGAGCAACATAATAAAGTCAGACTAGAGCAACATTAAGATAATTGACAAACTAGAGTGACTTTAAGATACTGACAAACTAGGGCAACATAATGTCAGACTAGAGCTTACATTAAGATAATTGACAAACTAAAGCAACAAAATACAGTCAGACTAGAGCTTACATTAAGATACTGACAAACTAGGGCAAACATAATGTCAGACTAGAGCAGCATTAAGATACTGACAAACTAGAGCTTACATAATAGAGTCAGACTACAGTGACATGAAGACATTGACAAACAGAGTGACATTAAGACACTGACTAACTAGGACATAATAGAGCTCAGACTACAGCTACATTAAGATACCTCGCCAAAAGAGCAACATTAAAATACTGACAAGCTAGAGGACCTTAAGATACTGACAAACTAGAGCAACATAAAATACTAACAAGAACGAAATGCTACAATAGCAATATTAACAACGTCAAACTAGAGCAACATTAAAATTCCTGAAAACAGGCTATAGTGTCATTAATATACAACAGGGACAAAATGCTACAAGAGCAATATTATACCATCAGACCTAGAGTACAATAAAATAATAAGGGCAAAATGCACAAGATAAAATTAATATGTCAGACTACAGCAACATTATAGAGCCTAATAATAAAACAGACATGCAAGAGCAACATTTACTCACAAGAGAAAACACATTAACACAGTACACTGTTAGATACTGAATATTAATATACTGACCAGAGCAACATTAAAATTTGACAGACTACAGCACAGTGCAATCTAAAGGACTGGAAAATTTCAATACTTAAAAGGCTAGAATAAAAAAAATGTCCCTTCAAAAATAAAATTATAATATCATATTTTTGAAACACCTTTGATAAACAGGTGAGGGCATTAATAACACACATACATTCAGACAAGTGTCAACTACAGCATACAATGTAATAGGTTTGTTCAAATTTTACAGATTTTATTTTATAGACTTTTTTAGACTTTTTGCATATGGCTAACATGAACTGTACTGTACAAGATATAGGTCTATACAGATTTTAAATAAATAAATAAATTATCTAACTAGCCCCTTCCACCAATTAACACATAAAGCTTTTCTCGGACCTAGTTTATCAGTGTGTGCTGCAAACAATATGACCTACTTCAGTAGTATTTTGTGTAAAGACTAATCACTGTTACTATTCTGATGACTGAATGCAACTGAATATAACTGAAGATAAATATGCCATACATATCAGGACCCTCCTGCCAAATCAAAACATCTTAGATTGTCCCTCGTGATGTGATTTACACATAGTAAATTCAAAAGACTACACTAAAAATTAGACATACAGCATACAATCTATTATGTATTAGTTCAAACACACTGAAGAGTCACTTAATAGCTATGGATTTCTTTCTTTTTCTTAACTGATAATGCAATTATAACTGAAACATAACTGATAGATGTTAGGTTTTTACTCTAAGTTAGAATTAGAGTATTAATTTGATAACAGAGATAGGCATGTATGCTACATCTCATGTTAATGACCAGGATTTATTTTTAGTGAACAGTCTAATCTACATAATTACACACAGCCCACATAGTCGCTCTTGCTGGATGCATGTCATATTTTCGCTCAATACACTGAAGTAGTCAACTGTATGTCAAACAATATAAAACACTGTGAACAACAATAAATATATAATGAAAAATATCTTTAATGTCAAATGGATTAGAATTAAATTATATTTCATTATAATGAAGTATTACACTAAATGCATAATTTATTATTATTTGATATCTATACCGCTTCTTTTATTTCCTGAAATAGTTGTTCTATACATATTGACTGTATTTTTAATAAATAAACTGAATATAATATGAATATACATTTATTTATAGTTATGTAACGCATACCAGTTATGTAACGATACTATTTTATAGGATTAATTATATAACACAAATGAAAGAAGCATTAAGAATAAATAATTAAAAATAAATATAGTAAAATGAATGAAAGAATAAATAGACAATACTGTAGCAGTAATCAGAAGTAACAGTATTTAGTCAAAATATAAATTTTAATTAAAATTTAAAATGGCACAAAATGTAAATTAACCTAAGAATAACACCAAGACAAATATTTTCAAATGTCAAAATTTATCCTACCTAACATCAGCTTGTGCTGCCATCTAGTGGATAACACATCTATACCAACACTGTGACTCTACTGCTATCTAGTGTTGAATGTTGAACATTCACTGGACAGTCATGATAAATCCATGACATGAAGTCTCATTGTGGATATATCTAGAAAAATAACAACTAATACCAGTTTCATAGCACCTCACACGTAAAGCAGCTACTGTAAACAGCTAAAAGTGAGCTGTATACTGTGGATTCATCTATATATCTATCCCTCTCCTTCACTGCTTTGAGAAGCACATCTGTTCTGAGTTAACAGGCCCTCAGCCACCCCGATCTCCCTCTGGCCCTCAGACTCCTTCAAATACAGCTCAACTCCTGAACTTCCGACATGATCTAATCTCCTCTGCCCTCGCTCAAGGAAATACACTTCAGCCATCTAATCACGGCTAAAGAGGCAAAACGCGACTTTAGAGGGTTCAACGCCACACGATATATGAAGAGTTCAGATGCAAAAACCAGCTAAAAGTCACTGTCAACAATGATAATGAAAATGAGTGAATGCTTTTGACACATAGTATGCATCCATCAAATACTTTTACTCAAACTCGCTAAATCCCAGCCTCAGCTCAATTAGAAGTGCCGGTACTTACATAGAAACTCATTCATAGGAGCCTGATAAACTGCTGAAGATGAATTTAGAGGCTTTTGCATCTGAACTCTTCATATGAAACTAGTATCCAGTGGAGAACACTGGTCATCAAACTGAACTGTTTCTTGATCATCTTGTGCCACAACTGCTAATGCTTTTGAAAAACATTTAAAAATCAGCTCAGTCTAGCTTTATTAAACACATAAACAAGTGCTGTGAGAAAGGCCCCTAACATGTCTATATATCCATATTCATCCGGACTTGCCCACATTGGTACCATGGCATGATGTTGTCTGTTTCTGTGATGATGTCAACTTCTAACCGAGATTCTGACAGCACATCCTCATCCCTGCCCAGTGTGTGCAGCTGAGAATTGCAGGAACCATGGGACAGAGCTAAACGTAAAGCATAGAGCTTCATTACAGCCCATAGACTTCCCATGCATTACTGACTCAACACTGATTCACAATGCTCTTATTGGGGTTAAAAAAGTCAACACCCATGAAGAGCAGACATAAACCTTAAACTCAAGTTTAGAGACAAGGTAAAGCATAAAAGAAAAAGTACAGTGGGGGTCCAAATGATCACACTAATCATTGTTATCAGTACAAAATTATCCAGCATAATTTTGAATTCCACATTTATTGATTGTTTGATTGACTGATTGTAGTTTTGAAAATTATGTGTGATATTAAAAAAAAAAGAGTTGTGTGATTTGAAAGCATACCTAAAGAATAACTGATAACAGGCCACCAAATTACTAGAAACTAATGTACACACAAGGTGGTGATGCAGCATGGTGCAAAACATTTGGAGAAGTGATATGGAACTGTAATGTGTTCAAAACCTGCCTGGAACTACTTCCGATGTGCATTTCCCTGATAATAACACACACTTTATAACATTTGTCAGCCAATCAGATTGAAGCATTCAACAGCCCCGTAGTTTAAAGATGGGTAACTTTGCAACTGCACGTCAACTAGTCATTAGAGTATTAGTAAACTGTCTTCTTAATATCTTCTAACACTCTTCTAAACTTTGCATGTACATGTCAACTTATTCTAACCCTGAACCTAACCTAACAGTCTGCTCTGAGAGTTAGTAGACATGTAGTTGCAAATGAATGAGAATTAGTTGACATGTAGTTGCAAAGTTACTTATAGTTAGTAGAATGTCTAAAATGGAGTATCAAAATAAAGTGTAACCTAAAGATGTTTAACTATGTGGCCAATAGACCAATCTGAAGCAGACATCACAAGTGGAGGGAAACGGGTAAAATCCATGGAATGAGAGGAAAAAAAATTATTGTTGTGCCTTTGGATGTCAGAATCGGAATGTAAATCATTTTTCAGAATACTGCCATCAAAAACGACATTTGAAGCTAAATGCAATTTTGAGGAAAAGAAAACCTCAGAAATGTGGAATATAAACTCATGATTTTCAGCTGGGGGGAAAGAGAGAATGACAAGTATATTTTTCTTACCAGATTTGAGATATAATCTTGGAATTGCGAAAATAAAGTCAGAATTTTGAAACATAAACTCAAATTTATTCTTTTATTCCTTATTGGCTTTTACTTGAAAACTGTCATTTTCTGCCACCAGAAAAGCTCCACCCCAAAAAACATCATCACTGTTTGCAAAGTAATACAGAGTAATACAGTTAATCTCTGACTATTCTTTAGACAATAGAATGAAAAGGCAATAATATCAAATATGGTTTATATATATATATATATATATATATATATTTTTTTGGCTAATAAGAGAGTGGTAAAAGAGTCCAACAGAACTCCAACAGCCGTTTCACCAATTTACAGGACTTAAAGGATCTGCTACAAACATCTTGGCGCCAGATACCACAGCACACCTTCAGGGGTCTAGTGGAGTCCATGCTTTTAGGGTTCATTTTCATTTGTTTTCATTTCAGATCATCACCAATTCTCAACCAGATTTCACAGTTGGTTGGCTTGTAGGCCTCTCCAGATCTCTGTCTAGCCATAAGAATTAAATGAATTAAATGTTGGGCAATCCTTATGCTCAACAGCAAACCTCAGCCTGGCTCTTTGCTTCTCATTAATGAAGGGCTTTTCTAGTTTTGCACGATTTCAGCCCTGCCCCTATGAGTCTGTTTGGCATCCTACCAGTTGCTATTTTTTGTTGTAGGTCACTTGATATCATCTTGTGGTTGTTAAGTCCCAGTCAGTGGAAAGTTGTTTTCCCCCCAGAAACTCATTGGATCCCCAGTTTTAA
Source organism: Labeo catla (assembly GCA_012976165.1). Taxonomy (NCBI): domain Eukaryota; kingdom Metazoa; phylum Chordata; class Actinopteri; order Cypriniformes; family Cyprinidae; genus Labeo; species Labeo catla. The sequence goes on from VONZ01000321.1 coordinate 697,263, forward strand.
AACTCCTGGCCTATATGATGGTTGCTATAAGAGAGGAATGAGATAAGCACTACAGAGGTAGTCCCTGCAATCATTTTTGATCCACATACAGGGCACATTTGCAGCCATCCCTGATTTGTGTTGCTCCAGCTCTGACAGAATGTTTACCTTCTGAAGAATGACATCATATCTGACTTCAGCCTTGCTAAAGAGGGAGTGGTGAGAAAACCAAAACACACGCAAACACTCTAGCACCCTAGCAATGCTGACCAGACATGACACACTGGAGTCCAGAAAACCATGAATAGACTCACACTTGATCACTCTCCACTCTCTATTTCTCTCAGCAGCTTGATTACTTGTCATTTGGGCAACAACATACGGCACATTAACTCTCTCCTTCTCAGTACATAGAGTATAGAGGCAGTTTGTAAGAAGTACGTCTAATAAATGAGAGGTTCTGTGTGAATTACCCAAGCAAACTAAGAGTCTAAAGAGTTTCTCATCACACCACAAAAAGCATCTGTACTTTCATGAATAAGAGGGCACTTTAGAGGCAAAGCACATTAGCAGAACATCTGAACTCCTGTTTCACTTGTGACTTTGATGTAGATTAGATTATATTTTTTGGACCAAATAACAGAATACCAACCATCTCCAATGGGTTTACATGCTTTTTCTTGCCACTTTAGACAGACATGATACAGATAGACAGAAGATATATACGGATGGATGTGTGGATGGACGGATGGATGGATGGATGAATGGATGGATGGACGTTTGGACAGATGGATGGAAGTCTGTTCTGGGTGGAGTGTGTAGGAAGTGGAAATTGTACAAGATTATTGGACACACTCACACACCCCTTTGGCAACCTTTATAGTGCCTGTACAACACACAGGCAGTCATTCATTCGTCTCTCTCTCTTCATCCCACTCTTTACACCCAGTAATTGAAGTCAGTTCGGTCCAGGCTTCACCATGTCTGCACTGAAAGTCATGCTGTGGATGGGTTTGTGTATTTGCGTGACTCTTACTGCTAAAGCTCAAGACGTTATGGCCATCAAAGATCAAAATGGTAATTCAAAACAGGTAAGGTGTTTCAGCTTCTCAAATCTATATCAAATTTCTTGGCTAAATTTCTCCTTTAGTGTTCCATGTACTACATTTGAAATTTGTAACCTGTTCTAACTCAGTTGATAATATATTGACTAAGGAACAATGACATTTAGGGAACTGGGCTACTTTAACACTGTTGCCGTAGGTTGTTTTTTATGTCCACGAGTTGAAGCGACCCCAATAATATAATATTTGGCCCATGGAATGCTCATTTTATCAGGGGAACTCCACCAAAAAAATGTGTCTTTTACCCCCTGGACTGCGATTTTTAATGGGAAACCCCCCTCAAAATGCAATTGGGCTACTTTTGAGTAGCAATTGAGCAGGTTTTGTTGTGAAAAACCTGGCAATCCTGGGGTCATTTAACTGTTTTGTGTTCAGAATAATTGCTGGAAAAAAGGCACATATCTCTGACAGTAGGTGGCGCTTATGCGTCTTATTTTTAAATGCAGAATCCTGGTGAAAAAAACAGCATATGCTGGTATGTATGTTTTGATGCTGGGATGCTTCGCTGCGAAGGACCAGCTTAAACCAGCATCAAAACATACCTACCAGCATATGCTGGTTTTTTCACCAGGGAAGTAAGCTATTTCCTGTGCAGTCAACAGTAAAACTCCCTAGTACCTGTATATAGTACTTCTGATTACAAACAGGAAGCTGTGAGTATGGCAAAGCTGAAATACTACACAAATGTAACATGCAGCACTGAGAGCAACTATCTTTTAGGATGTTGGGGATATGCCATAACTGATGAAAGAAAACAAATTGTTATACCATGAACATGTAGCCAGCATAGATGTGCCATATTTTGAATAAAAGTTAACTGTGTGGATTCTCTAACTTTCGTTTATTACCTATCAGTCTCTCTCTCAGATAGAAGTGCAAAGTACTCGAGTGGAGTGCAAGGTCGCGTCTCGTTTTGCTCACACAGTCATGACTACCAAAGCCCTGAACACAGCCAATGCATCACAGGAAGTGCTCTTTGAGGTGGACTTACCGAAAACAGCCTTCATTACCAGCTTTAGCATGTTAGTCCTCCTTTCTTTACACAAGCTATAAATATATTACACTCGCAATCTTTTTCTAGCATGCCCCAAACCAAATCCTGCCTCATGAAATATTTTGTGTTTGTTTTTTCAGAGAGATTGAGGGCAGGATATATGTCAGCGAGGTGAGGGAAAAAGAGCAGGCCAGGCAGAAGTATGAGAGCGCTGTGTCATCCGGCCAGACTGCCGGCCTGGTTAAGTAAGTGCAGGTCAACTACAAAGCTCTGGAACACTGACAAAGTACACATTTACTTTTGCAGCATTTGCTAATCCCACTTATCAGTAATGAGAGTTGTTTTTGCTTTTCAGGGCTTCGGGGAGGAACATGGAGAAGTTTTCTGTGTCCGTGAACATCGCTCCCCAGAGCCGCGTCACCTTCACTCTTACTTACGAGGAACTCCTGAAACGGCATCTTGGCAGCTATGAGATCATGATAGGTGTCCAACCGAAACAGCTGGTTCAGAATTTTGAGGTTCATCATTACATACACACTTTCATTACATATATACAGTTGAAATATTTACATATTGTAAGCAGTTACATCAATCATGTCTCTCATCCACAGATTGTGGTTGATATCTACGAACCTAATGGAATTGCATTTGTGGACGTCAACAGTACTTTCATCACCAACGAGCTGCTCCCTCTAGTGGAGAAAACTGTCACTGATAAAAAGGTTCAAAAACTTAACAACAATCCCCTAACACTGGTTGACTGATATGGAAGCCTGTTTACACCTTACACTCTTAAAAATAAAGGTTCCAAAAGGGTGTTTTTGCAGTGATGCCACAGAAGAACTGTTTTTTGGTTCCCCAAAGAATGTTTCAGTGAACAGTTTCTAAAAGAACCATTTTGAAGAGCATTTTAAAAAATCTAAGGAAGCTTTTTCAACTATAAAGAACCTTTTCTGCATTTGAAAGGTTCCATGGATGTTCAAGGTTCTTCGTGGAACCACTGATGCTAATTAAGAACTTTTATTTTTAAGAGTGTAGTCAAACAAAACCAAACAAAACAACACAAAACCAAACCAAACTAAATAACACAATCAATCAATCAGTGTAATAATTTTTTTGTAACTGCAAACATTTCTCAAAATTGTAAGTTAATATCTTGCATTTGCAACTTCATATTTCACAATTGACTACTGTGACTGTCATAAATAGATTATTTCTCATATATATGACAATTTAGTTTTTATTTTTCATAATTGCACCTTTATGTCTCAGTTGTGAACATTTCTTATTCTTATCTTTCTTTCTTATATGTGACCCTGGATCATAAAATCAGATATAAGGGTATTTTTTTTTTTTTGAAAATTGAGATTTAAAAAAATTAAGAAGATAAACACCAACTGAAAGCTGAATAAATAAGCATTCCATTAGTGTATGATTTGTTAGGATATGACAATATTTGGTTGAGATACAACTATTTGAAAATCTGGAATCTGAGGGTGCAAAAAAAAAAAAAAATCTAAATATTGATAATAATTGCCTTTAAAGTTGTCCAAATGAAGTTCTTAGCAATCCTTATTACTAATTATAAATTAAGTTTTGATACAATTATGGTAGAAAAATTACAAAATATATTTACTTAATATCCTAATGATATTTGGCATAAAAGTAAAATCAATAATTTTGACCTATACAATGTATTTTTGGCTATTGCTACAAATATACCCGTGATTTTGTGCTCCAGAGTCACATATATTGTAACTGCAACTCATAATTGCAAATTTACTGTATATCTCAAACGTGAAACTTAATTTTCTACAGAAAAAGTAGTTTATATTAAACTATAACGTTTAAATGCCAGTTTATATCTTATTCAAACACAACAAAAAACACAAAGCCAAACATAAATAAATAAATAAACAAACAAACAAAATTATTGAATTATAACTATTTATTGTAATTGTAAACATTGCACATGCAAGTTAATATCTTTTAATTGCGACTTCCTATTTCACAATTGACTACTGTGACAGTCATGGACAGACAGATTATTTTTCATAATTGCATCTTTACTGCAGCTGACAGTTTCTCATTTTACCAATAATTAGCCTAAAACACTTTAGTTTTTAACTACTAGAGAAAACATTCCAGTTAACACTGATCCTGTGTGATTCTCCTCAGGCACATGTGTACTTCTCTCCTACACTGAATCAGCAGAAGAAATGCTCAGCCTGTGAGGAGACATTGATCGACGGGGATTTAATCATCAAGTATGATGTGAATCATCCACAGGATACAGGAGAAATTCAGGTACAGTATCAGCAAAGCTTTGTCTCACAATAAATTTCTTGCTAACCGTGCCTTATTCTGATGGTGCTGTTCTCGTGTTTCTGTTTCAGATAGTAAACGGCTACTTCGTGCACTTTTTTGCCCCAGATGATTTGCCACAAATGCCTAAAAATGTGGTATTTGTGATAGACCGAAGCGGCTCCATGGATGGAGAGAAGATGAAGCAGGCGAGTCACATGATGAACACATCCCTATACTTTCCTCCTAGTTTGTACATTTGAATCATCTGCTGATTATCTGTTTGCAGACTCGAGAAGCTCTGATGACCATATTAAGTGAACTGTATGAAGATGACTACTTTGGGCTGGTCACATTTGATGACACTATAGAGTCATGGAAACCATTTCTTAGCAAAGCTACACCAGAAAATGTGACGGAGGCGAAAGAATTTGTCCAGACTATTGAAGCAAGACACTGTAAGTATGAAGAAAATAAATGGACTGTAAACTCAGCACAAATCAAAATCTTAAAGCTAGCTTTCTGTCATATGTTTTCTTTAGTGACTGATATAAACAAAGGCCTTCTGTATGCGGTGGAAATGCTCGCCTCAGAAAAAAGTGACTTCTTCTCAAACATGTCCATGATCATTCTACTAACTGATGGCCGACCAAGTGCTGGTGTGTATTGAATACTGTTTTAAATACTTTTTCTTTGGTAATAATTAATAAATGAATGCTGTCTTTGTTGGGCATTCAGTATGCTGTAGAACAGGAGTTTTCAAACAGTGTACAAGGAAGTGCAATGGCTTCATAGAAAAAACAATCAGAGCAAAATAGATAAAATAAATATATAATAGATACAATAATTAATCTTTTGCAACATATAAGCACACTTTTTTTTTAATTATAAAAGTTCAACATGCTGTAGTATTCACCTTTGCAAATACTTTTTAAGGCATTGCAAAAAGAAAGGACTACACATCTAATGTTAAAATTAAAAATCTAAATGCAGCCTAAACAGACCTAGCACCTTTTATAATATCGTTAATGCTTATTATGTGAGTAATGTTGAGAAAAAGAGTTTAGAGAATACTGTTCTCTACTCTTGAAAAAGTCTGGAAAGCTCTGGCAGTTTAAGCTTTACGTGGCTGAATATTGAAAACACTTGTTTTATTGCTTGAAATTTGGTTTTGTTCTTCAATAAGTGTATTTTAAAAAGCTATTTCATTAGTTGCAAAATATTTGACTGCACTCCATTTTTTTTTATTTTAATTGTTTACATTTTAAGCAGTTGATAGTTCACCCCTTCTGTTGAACATAAAGGCAGATATTTTGAAGAATGTAAGTAAACTGTTTCTGGTCCCCACTGACTTTCATAGTATGGAACAAAAATACTATGAAAGTCAATGGGGACCAGAAATTGTTTGGTTACCCACATTCCTCAAAATATCTTCCTTTGTGTTCAGCAGAAGACAGAAATTCACGCCGGTTTGGAACAACTTAAAGGGGAGTAAATGTTGACAGAATTTTAATCTTTGGGTAAACTATCCCTTTAACAAGTTAAACAGAAATGAACATCCTGGACTTTGAGAGCCAAAATGTATAAAATGCTTAATGCATAAAACATAAGCACTATACATACAGAATCACTAAATAAATGTTGTATTATTGAATCTATGGATCTCTATGGATATTCACAACCCTCATAAAAAAAAGTTATATATTAAATTTGGGAAACAACAAAGTGTCTATACAATATCATGTTTAAAAATTTTCTTAAACAGTTTATGACAATATATACAATTTACTTTATATTTTAGTAAAGATGTCTCTTATAAGAGAATCATTATATGCAGGTTTATGGCAATAAAAAGTTTGAAAACTCCTGCTTTATAAAATCCAAACTTCAGTAATATTGAATTAACAATCTGCACTGAATAATGTGTGTTCAAGGTCAGCAAGATTTATCCAAAATCCAAGAAAACGTCCGTAGTGCAATTAATGGAAGCATGAGTCTCTTTTGTTTGGGCTTTGGCTATGATGTGGACTACGGCCTTCTTGATACGCTGGCCAAGCAGAACGACGGACTCGCTCGAAGAGTCTATGAGGCCTCGGATGCTGTCCTTCAACTACAGGTAGAGTTAGACATACTCTCAGCCAATAATATACACCCTATATTCAGTGTTGAGAAGGTCACGTTGAAGTATTTTAATTGCTTTCTTAATGTAACTGATTACTTTCCTAAATTTCTAACGAATGTTTTCGACTGTTCATCATTTTTAAACATTTAAACCACAAAGGGTTAACTTTTCACCAAACTTTGCACTCAAAATTGCTTTGGCCAGGGGAATCTGTTGGAAGACATTGATTTGTTTGTTTAGGTGTGTTTGATTAGGGTTGGATCTAAATTCTGCAGGACAGTGGCCCTCCAATGTTGTCCAGCCCTGATGTAGGTTATGCTACAATGTTGAAATAACTGTAATATTAGATTTTAGATTAGAAGTGTGGCTGGTAAAGACGACTTTAGCTAGCTATCAGACAGCTAATTTGTTATGAATGGAGATTAACATGGTTAAAATACTGGATATGCACCAAGTATTACATGGTGTGGCAAGCAAGATTAGGAATTGCCTTTACTTTTTTAAAAAAAAAAAAGTTACACATTTTTCTGAGTAACTAACAAATTACAGTTATATTTATTTTTTAACAAAATGATGTAATGCCATTACATGTTACTAGTTAGCTACTCCCCAACACTGCTTGTGTTTAATAAATATAACCTGCTAGTTCATTCAGGTTCTAAATGATTTTCTGTCTCTATAGGGTTTTTATGATGAGGTGGCTACCCCACTTCTCTTAGAGGTGAATCTCAATTATCCTGGCAACATTGTAACTGACTTGACACAAAGTCACTTTCGGCAATTCTTCAAAGGCTCTGAGATAGTGGTAGCCGGACGCCTACAAGAACTTGAGACTGACACCATTCAGACTCAAGTATCAGCACACGGGGTAAGGGAAGCAAACTAGTAGCTACTGAATTAAAATCAGCTTGATTGTTTCATTAGTTCCATACACACCTGATTTCAGCTTGGAGACCAGTTTGTGATCAGGGGTCTAGCGATTACTGAAGAGTGGGACAGCGCATTTCCTGATCAGGAGTACGTCTTCGGGGACTTCACAGAGCGACTGTGGGCATATCTGACTATCCAGCAGCTCTTGGATAAAAGGTCAAACATGCACTCCAATAATTCAACAATAATGTGAGAATGACTAAAATAATACAGTGTCCAATAACATTTGTTAACAGAGAGACATGCTCCCCAGAAGACAAGGAGAACATCACAGCCCAAGCTCTAGACCTTTCTCTAAGGTATAACTTTGTCACACCGCTTACCTCCATGGTGGTCACCAAACCAGAGACTGAAGATGATGAAGATGAAACACTCATTGCTGACAAGCTGACCGAAGGTACTTGCAGTTCTGTCCTGACAGCTCTCTGAAGATCTTAGCATGGTAATAGATATGACAACGTTGATGGAAAGGTCTGCTATGCTGCTGTTGGTTATTGCTGTTGCTGTAAATTATTGCTGCTACAAAGCAAGTACAGGAACTTGCTACTGCCAGTGCATACAGCGATACAGTGCAGTGAGTATTTAAGACATGCTGCTGCTGCACAAGTAGCATTTATTTAAAATAACCCGTAGCAGATCTATACAGGTGGAGCTGGGGAAGGTGGAGGGTTTCAGAGTAACTCTGAAAACGTGCTGCCAAAGGCTGTAGTGAATGCTAACCAGCCATTTAAATGTAAAGCAGCAAGCTGATTGGCTGTGTATGCAACATGACCCAATCAGCTTGTGACAAGTAGTTTAACGCTGTGAATATCACCAGTTTGCGTGAAGGACCCATCAGCCTGCGCCATCTAGAGTTTCATGAGAGAAACTTCAAGGGGTTATCGGATGCGAATTTTACTTTTACATGTTGTTTGAACATTAATGTGTGTTGGCAGTGTATGCACACATCTACCCTATAATGACAAAAATCCTTGCAGTTTTTAATTAATCTGTAAAAATAATATCCGCTTTTTCCAATCGAGGCTGCTCCCACGATAGTTGATTGACATGAGCGTCTTACCTCAGACCCACCTTAAATCAGCTGTAACAGAGCGACTGAGGTGTTGTGTTGCTGGATGTAATAATGAACATAGTGGTCGTCATTTACTCCGACATCTGAGCCGCCTGAGATGCAGAGTATTACGTTTGTTTGTGAAGGGAATGCACCTCCCAAGCTACATATATCCGTCTATGTTCGTGCAAATCATTCGTGATCCAGCTTCACTTACAGCAGAAGTGAGTATAAGGGTCTTTTTATGAATCTCTGCGATCGCCTTTCCTAATAACATGCTAGTTAGAAAGTTTAGCGGCTAAACGTGGCTAAAGTAAACCGGCTCGTCACTCTACAGAGAGAAGAGAGGGGCGGGGTGAGCAGAGCTCATTTACATTTAAAGCAACCTCAACCAGAACAGGATGAATTTTGCAGAGCTGATTTTGGCAAGGTAAAAAGAGTGTTGTTTTACACTACCATTGAGAATTTTTAACCGAAGTATATTATAGACTTCATTAAGACCCTAAAGAATCATATCAACTTGTGGAAAATGGGCATCCGAGGACCCCTGCACACACGCTCAGTTTCGAATTATGCAGTTTAATGTCTCAGTTTACTTTGAAATAAAGCATACAACACAAACAGCAGGTAAAGTAAGTATTGAACACGTCATAATTTTTCTCAGTAAGTATATTTCTAAAGGTGCTGTTGATTTGAAATGTTTACCATATGTCGGTAACAATCCAAGTAATCCACAGGCTACATACAAAGAAAACAAAACAAATAAGTTCAGAAATTAAGTTGTGTGTAGTAAAATGGAATGACACGGGGGGGAAAAGTATTGAACACATGAAGAAAGGGAGGTGCAAAAGGCATGGAAAGCCAAGACACCAGGCAAGACAACATTAATATTAGCTGGTTCAGTCCCAACACCTGCAGTACAAGGATGGACATTTCAGCCAGACAATGATCCCAAACACAGCCAAGGAAATTATCAATTGGTTTCAGAAAAAGAAAATAAAGCTGCTAGAATGGCTCAGCCAATCACCTGATCTGAATCCAATAGAAAATAAGAACTAAAGATCAGAATTCATAGAAGAGGCCCACAGAACCATCAAGATTTGAAGACTCTGTGGAAGAATAGGCCAAAAAAAATCACACCTGAGAAATGCTTGTGACTAGTTTCTCCATACAGGAGGCATCTTGAAGCTGACATTACCAACAAAGGCTTTTTTTTTTTCAGAAAATATTAAATAAATTTCAGTAGTTCAATACTTTTTCCGTCTCATTCCATTTTATTACACGTAACTTAATTTACAAAATTATTTGTTTTGTTTTATTTGTATGTATGGGTTACCTGGGTTGTTATGGATATCTGGTGAAAATTTCATGTCAACAGCACCTTTAGAAATATATTTACTGGGAAAAATACTTATTTTACCCGTTGTAAATAACTAGAGATTTTTAAAAAGTCCCTAAGAATTTTTTTTCCAGTAGTCCACTGATGGTGTTTCATGACCAAGACAAGTCTAGTTCAGAAAATGGAGGTGTTCTAAACTTTCAACTGGTAGGTTATATGCAGCTTACAGGTAGGTAAATCAAAAATTGATGCCAAACTCCTTTCCAAATGTACCTCTATAAACCTCACCAACTTCAAAAAAGAACCTAGAACCTATTCATTGTGGCAGCCTAGTACCTCTTAAACCTTCTCTACCTTTGTTTCCTTGTGAACTGATTTTAAAAAAAAAAAAACTATACACTTCTAACTCTCAGAATCAAATCACAATGTTGATTTGCACATCTTTTGTATTTCATAGACTGGGTTCTGCACAATACAATGGATGTGCAATTCAATGGAAAAAGCAATATTGAAATTATGAATTCTTTGTGCTTGAATATTAAAATTACATTGCCGATGGCCTAAAACGTTACTGACTGAAGCAACAATTTATTGCAGAGATGCTAATGTGACACATTAACACTGTGTTCTTTTGATTCACAGAGCAGCGAGAGGATATAACAGAACCAGGTAAGAGAAATTTGATTGGTACATCATCATTGTAAACATTAAAAAGTATCTTCTCCTGTCTTACTTGTGTTACAAAATCTGTGGAATGAACACTCTGTATCTCTTTCTCACAAAACACACATTTGAAGATATAAGTGCCCTCTACTTTCCACCTCAGTTTTTTGTCAGTGGTGACCATGAACAAGCACTAATAGGCAAACAACTAACCTCTTCGTATCTTGGTAAGAAGTGATATAATTGAATACATTTTAAAAAGAACTCTTATAGAAGAAAAACATCTAACATTGCTCGCGTTTGTCTTTTGTTCTCTGGACAGTTGATGGAGATCCACACTTCATCATTGAGCTGCCAGATCAGAACGACGCTCTGTGCTTCAACATTGATGACAAACCTGGCACCATCTTCAACCTGGTTAGAGACCCACTTACAGGTGATTCATTCTGTCCAAAAAAAAACAAAAAAAAAAAAAAAAAACACACAAAAAATATTTAGATGTGGATCATTGTGACTGGGTTTATTCTCTTTCTTCTCATACTGAATCTTATTCAGGCATTGTAGTGAATGGCCAGACCATCGGAGATAAGAAGGTCATTCCAGGGAGCAAGATGCACACCTATTTTGGACGCTTTGGGATTGTTCATGAGAAGCTTGGTATCAGATTGTTGGTGAGCACAAAGGAGATCTCAGTGTCTGAAGACGGAAAACAAGTAGATTTCTCCTGGACTAACAACAAGACTTTAGAAGGACTGAAGTAAGTAAAAGAAATACATTTACGGTATATTAAACACTGCTTAAGGGATAGTAAAAAATAAAAACTAAATTTAACAAGAAACATCAGCATATGGGTTTGGAACAAACTTGTAGCAAATTTTTCATTTTGCCATGAACTATTCTTCTATGAGAATTACATTTTAAGCACAATCCTCCATCTTTTGCTTTCTCCAGTATGGATCTCCAGGTGATCAAGGATCGCAGTTTAACGGTGACCCTAAAGAACTCAGTCAAGTTTCTTATTATCCTGCACAAAATCTGGAAGAAGCACCCATACCATCAAGACTACCTCGGGTTCTACACCTTGGACAGTCACCTCTTTTCAAGCAACGTCCACGGCCTTCTTGGTAAATGAGATGTTCTAAAACATTTGTAGTAAAACTGTTCTTAGATGAAACTCTTTCAATTATACAATGAATCTTTGGTCGTCCTCACATTCAAGGTTTGCTTGTCTTTCCAAACATTTCACAAATCATTAGTTGTGCAGCAAATGGTTTGAGCTGGTTTAAGATGGGCATGTCCTGGTTTTAAGCTGGTCCTAAACAACTAGCTCCTGCTTAGGACCAATTTAGGACCAGCACTTGACCATCTTAAACCAGCTCAAACCAGCATCCATGCTTCAAAGCCTACCTAACCAGCATATGCTAGTTTTTTCAACAGGGGTACTATATACTGTGCACTACGTACTCTCTACAAACCTGCTTCTGGAGAGTTGACATCCTGCATATTTCAGCTCCAACCTCAAATCAAGCCCACCTGAACCAGATAACCAACATGTGCAAGGTTACTTAATAATTACAGGCAGTGTGTTGGAACCGAAGTCTGTAGGACAGTAGCTCTCCAGAAGCAAGGCTATTTTGTGATCCAGAGTCAGAAAAGTGCCTTCCCTCTGGTAAATAGCATTGTAAGTGAAGCTGCAGTGCAAGTGTCCAACATTATCCACACATCTGGAGTACACACAAAGTCTTGCTGACATGCATTATGGTTAGACATGCACATTAAAATGCTGTACGATACCAATGGCCAATAACTAATAAATGGCCAATGTTGAAATTCTATATCATGTTGTTTTAATAAATTGGGAACCATGACGTTATCACATACAGTGTAAAAATGATCAAATTATTAAATTAATAGCATTTTTAAAGATTAACTTTGAGTGTTGGATGAAAGAAGAGATTATCTAAATGTACAAGTAGAGGAAATGTTGATGATGGCCCATAGTTTTAGTATACGAATGGTAAACTTTAAAAAAAAAAATAAAATCCTACTTACTTGAAACATCACTCCTCCCATTGTAAAATATAGCATTTTTTTGACAAAATTTAAAGTGGGCGATGCCCAAAATGGTTTGCCAGCATGGTCTGAAGATGAGCTGAGCCAATTTTGGTGAAAATCAGACAAACCGGCTAGAACAAGTTCGAGGTTTTTCAAACAAAAAATTGTAGAAAAAAAAAAAACAACGAAACCTTACGATTTTTGAATTTTGGCATGAGCCAAGGATTCAGAGGAAAGGAATTTTCATTCTGTGCCTTATGGTTCAAAAGTTATTAGCATAAACATAAGTGAAACTTTGGACAAGTGGTGGCGCTAGAGAGTTTGAGTTAGAGACTCCAAATTTGCTGTGGTTAATGTTGAGACTGTCCTCTATCAGTGTGCCAAATTTCACAACTTTCTCGCAAGCGGGTCTATGGGCTGCCACAGACTTAAGAGCGAAAGAAAAATAATAAGAAGAAATCTAATGGATACAATGGGTGCCATCGCACATTCGGTGCTTGGCCCCTAATAATACCCATGGCTCCTGATGATATATTGAGTTCTTTGGAAGCAAAACGATCGGTCTGTGCAAGATTCAGAACATTATTTACATTACTGCAAGAAACTGAACATTATTAACTGTAATCCAGAGCACTGGGCAAACATGGAGGTCTGATTCTTTCTCACAAACTGGTTTGCAAACTGGACAGTTCGTTTCAGTTTGCTGATTCAAATAACTGATTCACCAGTTCATTTATGTAATCACACAATTATATTAAAGCACCCTAAAATGATATTTGAACAGATATATGACATGTCTAAACCATATAAAGTGAATAAAATTGTCTTCATCAGCTCACGTTTGAACATAGGCCATGAGAAAACATAAAAACGTTCATTTCGCCTCTTCATTCAAGTTCACGTATGTGCAAATCAGCGGCTCATCGTTCTTTGGTCTGAGCCAAACTGTTTCCTCAACTTAATGACTGTTGGACGAACTAAAGCACTAAATGAGTTGGCAAAAGCCAGCATCACAAAAACACCCATATTTTGGCTCATTTCCAGCCAGAGTGACTGTCAGACATCCAAAAGTAAGCTTTGATTAAGTAATTTGTAGATGTCTGGTGCTCAAGCTGCAAAAATGTTTCAAATGGTTCAGTCCGATTTGGTGAACTGCTTCAAAAGAATGATTCGTTCGTGAACCAAACATCACTCCAGACCTTTTGCATAAGGCTCTGGATTACAGGTAATTTGTAAATACATAAATAATAAACATTATTGTATATAATGTTTCTTGCACCAACCAATTTGTTTCAATTTATAAGACCTCAATATATTGTCAGGAGGCATGGGTATTAATTTTATATGTTTGTGTGGGTGAGTAAATCAACAGCAAAATTGTCACTTTTGCATGAATTATCCATTTAACAAGAGCTTTCTTTGGATTTTTTCACTGCAGGTCAGTTCTACCATGGGGTGAAGTTCGAGGTCAGTGACTTGTTTCCAGGAAAGGACCCTGATAAACAAGATGCCAACATGTATGTGAAAGGACACAAGCTTACAGTTACCAGGTGAATGAAAATGAACATAAAACTGCATTGTTGAATTCACACCTGAAGAGAGAGGAAATTAATTCAGATTTTCATTGAATCCCACACGACTCCAGGGGCTGGAAGAGGGATTTCAGACAGGATGTGAAGAACGGAGAGAATGTGCCATGCTGGTTCATTCACAATAACGGCACGGGGCTCCTCGATGGAGTTCACACAGACTACATCGTCTCCGGTCTCTTCAAGACAATCTAACAATGAGCCTGAAAGCCAGATTAAACACTTGGAACTAGTGTTGTCAAAATATCAAATTTTCAAAACTGAAATATTGCAAAGCTTCAGTTTCCGGTCTCTTACAAACAATATAGACAACATCTGTCGCTCAAGCGACCTTTGCACTACACACAAAGTACATGTTGCTTTAATTAAGTAGTCTTAAATATATAAGATGTGATGGTTTCATTTGGATATAATGCGAAATCTGACAAAGCTGTAAATGATAGTAGTTTGTTTACACACATATATATATATATATATATATATATATATATTGTCATTCACTGACTACAAAATAAACTGCCTGTTCACACATCTTGTGTTTCCATCCTTCATCTTTACATCCAAAGACCAACATGAATGCTAGATCAAGAAAAATTGCTTGAAGAAAAATATCTACACAAAAATACTATAGTGCGTACGTTCAGCTGCACTCATGTGATCAACAATTTAGGAACAAAGATCACAAATCCCCACCCCACTCAAACAAGTATTTACTCTGGTACAAAGTGTACGCAGGGTTAGAGTGTCTGAGAGTCCTGGGTGCGATAGAGTAGACGTTCACCATGTCTGCAGGGTGGATATTCTGCGTTTTGTGTATGTATGTTTTTTTAGGGTCTTTTGAGAGCCTGTTCATCTCAAAGGGAACTCAGCAATGGGTAGGTCTGGTTTTGTTGTCATTTACTTTTGTTTTGCTGCACTAATGAAATTATCAGTAATTTTGAGGTACAGTATGTCTTATGTCAATTCAGTATAAAAAAGGGGACAATATCCATCGTAATTTAGTCATGACAGATTTATCTGTACAGTCAGGGCCCTGCACAGACATTTTGGGAACAGACATTCAAGTGAAAAAATGCACCCTCTTATAATTTTGTAAAATAAAGATAACACTTTGAATACAGACATGAAATTAAAATGAAATGATACATATGAAGCTAAATTACAGGTCACTGAACCATGGACTCGCCAAATTTGTTAAAAAATGCTGAATTAATTAAGAACAAAACATCATTATGCCTTTCTGGGAGACAAATTTTCTGCTTTGGAACTACTCTTTGGCAAAAAAAAAAAAAGTAAAAATGTACAAAGTCAAAATGCACAATGTTGTGTCTAAATATGGTCAGTTAATACAATAAATCTATTTAAAAAAAAAAAAAAATGAATATCAAATTTGCAATCCTGCTAATATTTGCTTGTTGTTATGCTTTAAAGAAGGCTATTACCTAATCTTGTACAGCCCTGCAGAATTAGAACTCACATGCAGTTGTCAGAAACATGGAATATATAAATGTATTTATTTTTTACTGAATTTATTTTGGAGAGGTATGCCAAGGGCCAAATTTAAATAAAAACTAAAATATAAAAAAATAACAATAAAAAGGAGCTCTTATCCAGTCAGAGGCCAAAAAAAGGTGTATGTGTGCATGTGTCTGTAATGTGTCCTCTTGTGTCCCTCTAGGTCAGTGATAGCAGCACCACCAGACTTTTAAAGGTATTGCAACAAATATATATATATATATATATATATATATATCAGTGCTGTCATAATTACAACAGAAATACCAGAGCAAAAATCTCCAAAAATGGAGACCCTTCATGTAAAAATGGTTGAGTACCACTGATGTACAGTACTGAAATTATATTTCAAGAATTAGAAAGGTGTCAAATAATTCATAATACATGCAACAGGCTGTAAAATCTCTTACGTCTAACATGAATTTTCTAATTGTCTCCTCACAGAAGCGAAGTGTGAGCAGTGCTGAGGTGGGAACTCTTCGTTACAACTCGCACAAGTTTGTCTGTCAAGACTTTGTGATTTGAAAATTAATTTGAAAGGATTATAGACATTTACTGAGCTATTATGTTTTATTAAATTGATTTATGATTCATTTGAACAAATTTAAATGAATTTTAAGACATATTAATATATTCTTCTTAAACAAAATGAGTACTTTAATAGTATAGGTTGTTTGACATATATGTGACCCTGGACCACAAAACCAGTCTTAGGTAAAATAGCCAACAATACTTTGTACAGGTCAAAATTATCAATATTCCTTTTATGCCAAAAATCATTAGGACATTAAATAAAGATCATGTTCCATGAACATATTTTGTACATTTCTTACTGTAAATATATCAGAACTTAATTTTTGTTCATAAAATGTTTACATTTGCTGAAAACTTTTCAGATCTATTTCTCATCTTAGGCACTCTAGGTGTCATTGCCCAGAGGCACCAAAGAGTCTTAATCCGCCACTGCGCAGTTGAACAACCTTTCCAAACTTTCCAAGTTACGTAATAGCTCTAACACTCCTTATTTGGTTCCGTGTTTTTATTCCTCCGGTTTTCAGATAGAGGTGCAGAGCGTGAAGGTGGACTGCAAGGTGACGTCACGCTTCGCCCACACGGTCATGACCACCAAAGCTCTCAATAAGGCCAACGTCTCACGGGAAGTGTCCTTTGAGGTGGAGTTACCCAAGACCTCCTTCATCACCAACTTCAGCATGTCAGTCCTTTCCCATCAGTTTGCAACTCAGTTTGAGAAATGATTTCTACCTTGTGACACAATTTTTGGGTTTTTTAGGGAGATTGATGGCAAGACATACACAGGCGAGGTGAAGGAAAAAGAGAAGGCCAGGGAGCAGTATCAGAAGGCCGTGGCATCTGGACAGACTGCTGGTTTAGTCAAGTGAGAAGAGAAAAATGTGAACTTTAAACTGCTTGTTGCTACTGTACCGCTAACTAACTGGTGTTCTGGTGTTCCAGGGCTTCAGGCAGAAAAATGGAGAAGTTTTCTGTTTCTGTGAACGTCGCAGCAAAGAGCGCCGTCATATTTATTCTCACCCATGAGGAACTTCTTCAGCGACAGTTTGGCAAATACGAGCTCATGATCAGAGTCAAACCCAAACAGCTTGTTCAACACTTTGAGGTTCATTACTAATCACAGATTTTATAACATGTATATGAAAAGTATGGTATACTTGATTTCACATTAAACTTAAAAGCGTTATGTTAAAGAAAAGGTTCACACAAGAATGGAAATTTGCTTAAAACGTACTCACCATCACGCCGTCAAAAATGCGGATGAGTTTGTTTGAGATTTTAATACATGTAGGCAGCGTTCCAACACTTGCTCGCAATGAATGGGTGCCGTCAGAATGAGAGTCCAAACAGCTGATTCACTTGATAAAGCAATATTATGTACTGATGGATTTGTTTATTAGAAACACGCCGCTTTTCGCTTCACGAGACGTAAACTCTTCTCCCACCATGGACAAAATTTACCGGCGTTCAGTGTTTTTACTGTTATACAATAGGAGGCGCCATTACACATCTGAAAGAATATTAAAATCAAATCAAAGCTGCCTAATGCTACCGAATTAAATCTCGATGCAGGAAGTTGTTTAGGACTGTGAAGCTTTGATGTTTTGATGAAAACGATCGACTCCATGTTTAGATCACCGTTCTCAATCCGATCCGGATCAGTGTTGCCAACTAATTTTCAGGGAAAGTTGCTAAAGGCAGGACAATTGTTGCTAGAAGTTGCTAAATTATGTTGTGATGTCACTACGCGATGACATCATCATGCAATCACAACGCAAAGCTGCATTTAGACCATTTGATTACGTTATGTATTTGCTCATTAACTACACATTCTGAACAATTATATTACATTTTGTATTTTTTACATTACACATTGTATTTTGTATTTTGTGTTCTCAGGTTACCATTACTGCACCATTACCTTTTCTAATTTTTTTTTTTTAACTGATCAACAATTGCAGGTACAAACTAATAACAAGGTGTTATCATAAATGAATAATTTTTATAGAACAATTCCATCTAGCAACTTAATTCATGTGATATGTGTACTGCTAGACACCTTTGATTTCCCATTGTTGTGCCTTTTATCATTTGAAAACAGTTGCTAAAAGTTGCCAAATAGATTTTAAAAATAGCTAAATCTGTTGCTAGGTGCATTTTGAAGAAATAGTTGCTAGGGTAGTCTGAAAAGTTGCTAAATCTACCAACAAAATTGCTAAGTTAGCAACACTGATCCGGATGTAGTCTGTGACAAAAACGCAGTTTTCTCAGTTTAATTATTATTATTTTATTTTTTATTTTTTTCAGGAAAATTACCCATGCATTAGAGTGGTTACAAAGTTAAAAAAAAAATGCAAATAATTAAAAAATGCATGAAGGCAGAATCATATTTTTTGGTTTTTGGTTTTTAGTTTTTTTTAAAGCAGAGACTCTATTATTTCTTTTGACGTATTGTTCAGATATTATTCTGTATGACAAAATATTGTGAAAGCGATCAAAATGCTGGCGGTGGCTTGCAACTTTAAAAAAAAAAAAAAAAAGCTGGCAGGGAAAGAGCTAATTGATGGACTGATGTGGTGTGGATTACTTGTGGATTATTGTGATGTTTTTTATCAGCTGTTTGACAACATTTTGACTCTACATTCTACAGTTTTACATTTCTCCAAATCTGTTCCCATTAAGAAACAAACTCATCCACATCTTCAGTAAATTTTCAGCAGATGTCAAAATTGTGTCTCTCATCCACAGATTGTAGCAGATATCTATGAACCTCAGGGAATTGCATTCGTGGACGCCTACGGTACATTCATGACCAATGAGCTGCTCCCTCTAGTGGAGAAAACTGTCACTGACAAGAAGGTGATCAATCAAATATCTTTGCATGGATGGATACAACCTTATACTATATATCATATAATAATGGTAGCAATGATAATACTAATAATTTTGTCCTGTGTTCAGGCCCATGTGTCCTTCTCTCCAACACTGGATCAACAGAGGAAATGCACCGAGTGTGACGGGACATTAATTGATGGAGATTTCTTCATTAAGTATGACGTCAACCGTCCTCATGACATTGGTGATATTCAGGTCAGTTATCATTGAGATGACAAAAAAAGTGTGAAATCATGTAAAATGGACAAAAAGGGGTCAACAAGCATGCCATTTCCTTTACTCATTGTGCTTTTCCAAGAAATAAAAATTGTCAAAAGAAAATATGTTTATCATCTACAGATTGTGAACGGATACTTTGTGCATTTTTTCGCACCAGCTAATCTCCCACGAGTACCAAAGATGGTTGTCTTTGTGATAGACAACAGCGGCTCTATGTATGGAAATAAAATGGCACAGGTGAGTTTTGATGTCTGTTAGATGAGAAAAGATGTTTTTTCAGTTTCAGATTGTCAGTAGTTTGGACTTTTGTCTGTGTTTGTTGTCAAAATGAGACTAAAGAGGCTCTGGTGACCATTCTGGGTGAACTCCCAGAGGAGGACTACTTTGCCATCGTCGTATTTTCATCCAGCTTTGTTGTATGGCGGCCACATTTAAGCAAAGCAACACAAGAAAATGTAAAAGCAGCCCAGGAGTATGTCAAAATGATTTACGCTAATGGTGGTAAGTATGAATATGAAATTTACAAGGCATTGAAGTTTTCACTAAACAAATTCTAAACAATTAATTGGGTGTAATCCACATGGAAACATTATATAAAGCAAAACAGTACGAATACAGTGACTAAGAATGAGCTCACTGAGGGTTCAAAGTTCTCTAAAGCTGCAGTGAGCACAGCAAAACTCATGTGCAAAAGTTCACATCAAAAATAACTTTGACAAAATAATTTTTTTTAAATCAATAATCAAATACAATGTTGTGACATGAGCATTTTTGTTTTTGTCTCAGGTACTGAACTGCATGATGCTGTCATTCATGGCATCCAGATGCTGTACGAAGAGCGGCGTAACGGTACAGCCCCAAAGAACATGGTGCTGATGATCATTTTGCTGACTGATGGGGAACCAAACACGTGTATGTATATGCACATACTAACAACTCCTTCTGAAAACTTTCTAGGATTTTTCTTGAGGAACAACATTGTTTAGAAGTACACTGTCCTCCAAAAGTTTGGAAACACCCCTGGCAAAGTGTGGTTTTGAAAGATATCAGCATAAATCCTTATCATTTTTTTGGTTATGTAATTTGATGACATAATAATGGCAATATATACATGTCGAAGTCAGACATGTCCCTTTGCCAGCTGTGATGCCTGGTTACTGGTTTAAACTTGGCCCAGGGTTTTAAAAGATTTTTGGGTCAGCACACCTGAATAGCTTCAACAATTGATTGGCAATTAAGTTTAGAATACAATCAATTTAGGCCCGGATTATGCAGAGCTGTAATATCTGCTAATGCTGGATATGCCCATTTTTCTAGGGCGTTTCCAAACTTTTGGAGGGCAGTGTATCCTTTAAACAGCCCTAGTGTCATTTCCATTATCTTCTTCAGAGAACACAAGCGAGAACACAAACAAGATGTAGCTCAAGATTGTATTAATCAATCAGTTATTCATGGCTTTTGCTGTCTGTGATGGTAATCATTTTTTAGATCCAAGATCTCTTCCTGAGATCCAAGAGAGCATTCGTAATGCCAATGATGGGAATATCACTCTGTTCAGTTTGGCCTTTGGTAATGATGCCAACTATGGATTTTTGGATACTTTGAGCAAGCAGAACAATGGCCTGGTTCGCAGGATTTACGAGGACTCGGATGCTCCACTTCAGCTAAAGGTAGCGAAACTGGGTCAAAATATTGATTCCTTATAGATGAGCTAAGTAATGATTTTTTCCAATGAATCGTTATTATCATTCAAACAATCTCAACATTTTTCAAAATTAGAAGATCTTTTAATTATCAATGCTTTCTGATACAAACTATTTTATCATAATACCACCACCATTATTATTATCATCACTATTCATTGTATATTAAAAATGTACACATATTGTCAGACCATTTGGACTGTTTTGTGTGTGTTTTCCCTTGTGTATGCCCATATTTGGACTTCCCGTTTCCGTTTCCAATAATTTCGTCACTGTGTCATAGTTCACCTGTCCTCCCCTGATTGGTTTGTTCAGTGTATTTAAGGTTTGGTTTTGTTAGTCAAGTTTGTTGGTGATTATATTGTCATTCCGTTCCGTTCGTTGTTTTGGATTTCCCCGCTGTTCCCGTCTGTTCTTGCCCTCATTGTGGATTTTTTTTTAACAAACGTTTGTACATTGGACCTCCTCGCTCCTCTTCGTCATTTCCCCCGACACAACACCGTGACACATATCAGTTTTTACATTTTTTTTTTTTTGTGTGTGTGTGTTGGTTATTGTATCTGCTAAAAAAATGGCATTTGAACTGTATAGTTTGGACCCTGTTGTTAGTTTAGTTTCTTTTTTTTTTACTTAATGTAAATAAATAAAGTAAATTAATGTTTAATTATTTTGTAATATACCAAAAGCGTTCCTGAATAACTTAAGCCGGGCTCACACTACAGGATTTTTAGCCTGATTTTGCCCTCCCGAGAATCGGAGCAAAAATCTTGTCGAGCACCTCGATCGGTCCCGATGTTCGGCACGGATTATCTGCTAATGTGAGACGTTCACAGATCGAATCTTGCACGTCCCGATCTGCTCTCACACAAATCGGGCCGCCCCGATCATATCAAACATGTTTGATATCCAGGATTTTAAATCGGGATGATCACGGCTATGATTACGTCAGTAGTTTCACAACAGCCAATGCGCGGCTGCAAAACAGCTGCTGTACGGTCCACTGGATAGTGGAGATGGAGGAAACGGCTTCTTATTTTTTTGTAGTAACACTGTCTGTATATGTTGAAAACATACCACAACCGCATGGAACATGGAAAGCAATGCGCCGTGCGGCCCGAGTCCGACCCGAGCCCATCTTTTTTCCCCTTCTCCCAAAACAGTTTATACTACTGTTTTAGCAATTAAAATAGTTCAGTTTTGTAAGTAATGGCAAAGTGATTATATTTCATTTCGTTTTTTTATTAAGTTAATTTAGAAAAACGTTTGGAGCATTTTTTTTGTTTGTTAAATATAAGGTTTTTTTTTTGTTGTTGTTGTTTTTTTTTGTTTTTGTTTTTTTTAATTAATGTCCAAGCTGTGGGCGGCAGACAGTGAGTTGATCATAGACCATGTTTAATCAGTTTTGGCTTCTCAAATCACGACCTGCCTAAAGTAAAATCTATAGATATAAAACAGTTAAAGCATATAAGTTAACTAACATTTGTAAACATTCTTTATTTTACTTTGTATTTTATTGCTTTATTATTATTATTATTATTATTATTATAAACTACAACAAAACATATACAATTACAACAAGACATTCAAATAAACAAAATGAATAATAATAATAATAAAACATTTGCAAACATTAAGCCGGACTCACGCTACAGGATTTTTAGCCCGATTTTGCCCCGATTTTCCCCTTTCCCCAAAAATCTTGTCCAGCACCTCGATCGGTCCCGATGTTCGGCACGGATTATCTGGTGATGTGAGACGTTCACAGATCGAATCTTGCACGTCCCGATCTGCTCTCACAGAAATCGGGCCGCCCCGATCATATCAAACATGTTTGATATCCAGGATTTTAAATCCGGATGATCACGGCTATGATTACGTCAGTACTTTCACAACAGCCAATACTGGACTGCAAAACAGCTGCTGCACGGTCCATTGGATAGTGAAGATGGAGGAAACTGCTTCTTATGTTTTTGTAGTAACACTGTCTGTATAATAAAGCTCTGGAGTGAATCATCTCAGTTTTCAACATAGTGAGTGCATAGCAGGCTAGCAGAATAGCTGTTAGAAAATTTCAGAAAACAAAATGGACATTATAACTGAAATGTATAGAAGCCTGTTTCAGCCATGAGATAAAAAAAAAAAACTAGGTACTTGTGGAAATTGACTTTTTTTCTGAGCAAAAAAAAAAAAGTTAAAATCTTGCAATTCTGCCTTTTTTCCTCCAACTGCAAGAAAAAAGTCCAAATTTTGATATGAAAGCAATTACCTTTTTTTTTTTTTTTTTTTTTTTTATTTTTATCCTGTGGCGGAAACAAGCGTCCTTAGAAATATGCCCAAATGAAATGGTTAAATTGAATGATTAAATCAAATCAAAACTTTGTGAATTGGAATCGAATTGAGAAATGTGCATGCATACCCAACCCTAGTAGCAATCTAATGCAATTGTGGTTATACTTTAAATGTTGTTAGAATGTTGACCTTATTAGCAAAGCTGACTTTCAACATAATACTGCTAATGGTTTGCTAATGATTTGTTCTCAAGGGATTTTATGAAGAAGTGTCAAGTCCTCTACTCTCAGACGTGCATTTCCACTATCCGGACAACACGGTCAACTCACTGACAAAAAGCCATTTTAAACAGCTGTACAACGGCTCTGAGATCATGGTCGCTGGCCGACTTAATGACTTAAATGAAATAGACAACTTTGCTTTTGAAGTGTTTGCACAAGGGGTGAGTCAATACTCTATCCTGTCACACGTACACATAGTTCATAACTCTGGTATTTATAACAAGTTATAAATGTGGACATTGGTGGTTCAATGTATGTGAGCATACAAGAATAATATCTCTTTTTCAGTACGAAAATAAATGAATGAAAAAAAAAAAAGCCTTCAGGATTACAAACAATATAGGAGGAATGCATAACTTCTGTGCCCGTAGCCATTGGTTGGTCAAACCGATAGTTCCACCCCAAACTCACACCACTGGTTGAGCCTCTGTTGCTATATCAGCTGCTGCTGCATATACAAGTAGATAAGAAAGAGTATTTTAACAGTGTAAACATGACATCACCAATGAATCCGTAGACTGTAGCTTCATTAATATTTCTGGGCTGTGTGATAATATTCTCAATGATTTAACATAATTGCTTTTGGCAATTTGTAAAACGAATCCCACTTTGTTTTGCAACAGTTCGAAAATAACTTTGAGGTGAAAGGTCAAGCAAGTACTCAGAAGTGGGAAACCATATTTCCAGATGAAGAGTATATCTTCGGGGACTTCACCGAGCGTCTCTGGGCGTATCTGACCATCCAGGAGCTCTTGAATAAGAAGTCTGTTTGAAAAAGCCTGATCTTTAGCACCGAATCCTAAACCCCTCACAGATCAACAGTTCTCTGTATAGTTTAATTCAATGACTATTATGACTGTAATTTGTCTATTTTTACTCATTTTAATTGGGTCTGCACTCATTCGTAATCGTATAACCTAGAAGATTTGTACTAAATCTAATTGTAACACAAATCTATTTTCTGACAGAGACAAGGGTACAACAGAGGAGAAAGGAAATGCCACTAACGAAGCTCTGAGCCTTTCATTAAAGTACAACTTTGTCACACCGCTCACCTCCATGGTCGTCACTAAACCTAAAGATGAGACCAAAAGTGACACTTTTATTGCTGACAAGCTGACTGAAGGTATGACTAGTAAAGAGAAGTTTGCAAGAACTCATGGAAATGGTGCACAAATCTCAGCAGAAAAAATAAACACTTGTGACATAGTGTTCTTCATAAATTTACAACTATGTTTAACCAGTTATATGACATTCACTCTTTTCTCAACATTGATTCACAGAGGAACGAGGAAGGCCTCAAAGATATGGTGAGTTGTTACACTAGCATGTATTAATCTGGCTGTTAAAGTTTGCATCACGGGTCACAGTTTCCACTCCGTCAGATCCAAAGCAAATAACAAACAGTGCTAATTCATGAACGCGGTGTGCTGTACTACTACCGGCAATCATGATCCTAATCCTTATCTTCAATAGCGAAATGTCAGTTGGCATGACAGTGATTCCATTTTATGTAAATCATTAAAATACTGCTCTATTTGGACCTAGAAAACAGTTTTTGATATGTAATGAACAAGCAGATTTCAAATGAGAGTTTATTTGACATCATGTTAAACCAAATTAACTATTTTGGTGCATTTATTTTAATTCAGTCATTGTCATATTTGCAGGTTACACCCCCATACAGACCAGCTACACCACAAGCTATACATCTCCTACATATTATGGTAAATGTAACATCTATTGTATGTGAAATGTTGGTAAAGATTCATAAGTCACATCAGCAGTGCTGTTCTTACAATTTGCCAATTTTAACAGTTGATGGAGATCCACACTTCGTCATTGAGCTCCCAGATCAGAACGACGCTCTGTGCTTCAACATTGATGACAAACCTGGTACCATCTTCAACCTGGTTAGAGACCCACGCACAGGTGAGAACAAAAACCCAGTGGTATTATTCTGCACGGCATAGGGTTTTCATATGGTTTCTTGGTGCTCCGCAGGTATTGTGGTCAATGGCCAAACCATTGGAGATAAGAAAGTCATCCCAGGAAACAAGATAAACACCTACTTTGGGCGCTTTGGAATCATTCATGAGAAGTTTGGTGTCAGATTGATGGTGAGCACAAAGGAGATCTCAGTGTCTGAGAAGGGAAAACAGGCTAAACTCTTCTGGACTGATACTGCCACGGTTAAAGGGCCCAAGTAAGATGCAGGACATCATTTTTTCACTTCATTCCAATCAAATCCTCGTGAGCTAACTTCTGACAGAACTTTGTCCTTCTTTCTCCAGCATGGATCTGCAGGTGATCAAAGATCGCAGTTTAACAGTGACTTTGAGAAACTCAGTCAAGTTTCTTATTATCCTGCACAAAGTCTGGCAGAAGCACCCGTACCATCAAGACTACCTCGGGTTTTACACCCTGGACAGTCACCTCTTTTCAAGCAACGTCCATGGCTTACTTGGTAAAATGTCTAAAGAACTTACCACACCATATATGTCACATTAACCCTGTGGGCCTCTTCATTTTTGGGTTACACTTGGTACCTTCATGGTCAAAACTGACAGAAGCCTTGAAATGTATTTTTTTTGTTTTAGGAACATTAATGTAATTAATATATATATATATATATATATATATATTTTATTTTTTTTTTTTTTTTTTTTTTAGTAATATTTTTAATTATTATTTAAAATTTAAAATAAGCTATTTTTTTCCACTGTCATTTTTTACCATGAAGGTACCAAGTGTTGCTTTTTTATTTTTTTGACCCTTTAACTTATCTAAATCATGTCCATATTTTGTGTGTTCACACAGCTAATGTAACAAAAGTTACCAAGTGTTATCCCATTCCGATGAAGTAAAAAATATTTTATTTTTTTCTGTCAATTTTGACTGAAGAGGCCCAAAGGGTTAAAGGAATGTTCTGGGTTGAGTGAAAGTTAAGCTCTATGATGTTAATAACCACAAAAAATGATTTAAGTTTATCCATTTTCTTCTTTAAAACCAAAAATCATGGTTACAGTGAAGCACTAACAATGGAAGTAAATGGGGCCAATTTTTGGAGAAATGTGAAGCTTAGAATTTTATAAAAGCACTTGTGTCTTCTGTTAGATTAAAACTTGTTTATGATTTAATTAGCAGTTTTACAGTTGTTTTAGGGTTTATGGTGGTATAGCGTTTTGTTATCATGGCAACAAATCAAATAAAAAAAAATAAAATTTTTTACTTCAAGTGGCTATAAAACTGCAACAGTGAGTATTTTAACATTTACAAATTGGTTAGTGTCTCACTTTAACCCAAAGGATGGACAAATCTTTTGTGTTTATCAACATTAAGCCATAAATACTGTCAACTTAATTCTTAAGGTCCTTGCACACTGAGTCCGAAATTTTCATATGCGTTTTTACATATTCGTCAAAACTTGTCACGCACAGCACATCATGGTGACTCTGAGTTGTCAAAACACCTCTCAGTCAAAATGTTTGCTATGGATGTAAAAAATGCTGAAAATTGAACCCAATCTGGATTTTCATGATGGATGAAAGTTTCAGAGACAGTAAACAGTAATTGATGCAATGTGAGATCATATTTATTTTTTAACGTTTCATTAACATTAACATTTCATACTCAGTGTGCAAGGATTTGACTCTGAAATATTGCTTTTATAGTGCATTATCTCTGAACTGTGTTCTTGTCTCCTCAGGTCAGTTCTACCATGGACTGCAGTTTGAAGTGAGTGAACCGTTTCCAGGAAAGGATCCAAACAAATCAGATGCCGTAATGTTTGTGAAGGGAAAAGAGCTTGTAGTTACCAGGTGAATTTAAGACACTGTTCGGTTTGCCGGTTGAACGTGAAAGGTCGATGTTACATTAGTCCTGTTATTCTGTGTCAACAGGGGTTGGCAGAGAGATTTCAGACAGGACGTGAAGAACGGAGAAAACGTGCCCTGCTGGTTCATTCACAATAACGGCACCGGACTCCTCGATGGAGTTTACACAGACTACATCGTCTCCGGTCTCTTCAAGACAATCTAACAATGAGCCTGAAAGCCAGATTAAACACTTGGAACTAGTGTTGTCAAAATATCAAATCTTCAAAACTGAAATATTGCAAAGCTATCTATACTCATTTTGCGCAGTAGAAATGCATCGATGCAGCATCTCAGAGCAGCTCATTTCACAGTAGATTCTGCAAACTCAATCTCTGTGAGTGAGTTTAACAAACATTTGCAATTTGTGCTACTTATGCTTTATTTTCACATTTGTGGACAGACAATTACAATTTAACCAAAATAAAAGCTTGACAGTTGAACTACAAGTGAAGATACTTTTTGTATTTTTGCTACACAGTGTGAAGTAAAATAATCCATATATGAATAGTTATGAAATGCTGTTTGTTACAACAACAATTTGCTACAAAATTGATATTTGTGATCTTAGTCTTAGAAATATTATTGTTATTATCATATAATTCCCCTCGGAGCTTTGAGACATGAGGAATCTCATACAACCGTTTCAGAGGAAAATACTTTGATTATGGTCCAAAGTAAATTTAAATTAGATACTGTTCAAATATGATGTCCTTAACATTGTGGCAATTACCATTGAAAATGGTATATCAATATTAAAATATTGATATTTATTAAAATATTATTTTTCAAGGGATCGTATCAAGGTTGTTAGAAATACTGGTATCAGAACACTACTTGAAACTTAAAAACACGATATTGTGAATGTACATTTAAATAATATATATATAGATAGATGGATATATTAATGTACATTAAATTACTCTGTACTGGATGCTTTTGGAAGAATTTGGAAGTACAAAATTAATATTATAAAAATAAATGTAGAGTTAAAAGCTGTATCGATATAAAAAGTCTGGCTGATACTGATCACTTTCATACATTTTCAATCATTTGTAATAATTCAAATAATTCTATACTATATCAATTAAAAATCAAACACAAAAAACTCAAATCAATCGTGAAAGGAAAACTGGTATTAGTCTTTTTTAACAATCTCCACAATTTTTATAAGAATAGAACATTTTGTATGCTGACTTTAGTTAACACAGATTTTTCCATGGAGGATCCCATAACTCAAAGCTAATGAAAGCTCTTTTATGATAAGATAACACTTTTAATAAATAAATAAATAAACACTTGAGAACAACAAATAAACATAATATCTGACAAAGACACCTGACATTCACATACACACGAAAACACCAATCTAGAACTCAAACTAAAATGCTGGATAAACTCTGGCAAATGATCCAAAGTTCATGGGAGACCACAGATTTCTTTGTGAACTGATTAAACATTATGAAACTAAAACAATGAATGAATTCCTAAATACTTTTATTTATTTTGACTACAAGTCTATTAATAAATCCACTGAACCATTTGCACAGATTTTAATCTTTGAGACCCAAAATGATTTCCTATCCTGTCTGGTGGACACAGTTAGTATTACACCTTCATCTATCCTTCTTATGGATATAAACTGCTGATACAGTATTTTAGAATCTACCCTGAAGAACGTCAGAAACTCATTAACAGTTTACCCAGAATGCCCTGTTGTACATGTCTGCTCAATTTTGTGAGGTTTGGACTTTGTACACACAAAATATAAGCATATTATTCATTATAGACTACACACAGCAAATATATAGGTATGCATAGATGATTAGTATGCGTAATTGTCCCAGTATGAACAGACCAAATCTGGCTCTAATTTATTCCAATCACACAAATTTGAATGTTCAGCAGTCGTTACGCCAGTCTTCAGTGTCACACGAAGATAAGCGTGAGGTAGGTAATGAGTATAAGCTCTTACTGTGCAGGAGATGGTGCTGTGGTTCCTTATGCTGACTCTTAAATAACACTGACCATTTTTTATTTTAATATTTTATTTTTATTTTTTATTTCACCTTTATTATTCACACATATACAGGAATCACACTGAAAGTGCCAGCAAAAAGCAGTGTATAAATTATAAGAAATAAAATTATAACAAACTAAAATCATGCAATTTAACTGAGTAAGATACAGTGCAGTCCAAAAGTCTGAGAACACATTTTTCCGAAAATAAATAAATAATCAGTATAACAAGTTAAACTGAGAAGTTAACATGAATTCTAGAATTTCTTCTTCGTGAAAGCTGATGATCATGCTATCTCTATTTCTCCTTGTCTGCATTCTGAAACAAAAACAGAAATCAGGTTAACTGTTCAAATACATTACGCAAACAACATATAACATATTTATATTTAAAGTAAGTGGAAAATATATAAATTTAAGAACATATGTTGAAATATACAGAGCTGAAGTTTGTCCTCTGACTATATGACACACATATACTTTGACATGTAATGTCAAAAATCTTCAAAATATAATTAATACCTTAATCCAGTTGTGGAGACTGACTTTCTCCAGCTCAATCCGCTGCTTTGGATCGATCTGCAGACAGCAGCGAATCATATCACAGCATTCTGTGCAGGAAGAAGAGAGAAACGTCTGATTATCACCTCAAGTTTATATTTACATTTAATTTTGCACAATTCAGATTTAGAGCTGTAACTGATGTAATACGTTACATCTTCTGAGAACACAGAAATATCATTCACCATCAGGACTCCTCACAGGCGAAGGTACATCACTCTGGTCGGCATTTTCTTCTGGACCTGAGTGGGCGTTGCTGACTTTTTTCCTTTCTCTCTGGAGTAAAGCAATCTGAATTGCTTTACTCTGAGCTGCACATACTGCCTGCCACATGATGACTCGGGCCATGTCCTCTTCAAGGCTCATTATCTGCCGCAGGACGAACCGGTTCAGTTCCACAAAGGACACGGGACGCTCCAGGACCAAAACTTAGTGGTCAGGCTCCACATCCCAGTCCAGAAGCTCGACGATTTCTGGAACTGGAGGGTCTTGGCTTGCCAGAATCAACAGAGCGACCTCCAGCGGAAGAGGTTTGGAATAACCGTCCTAGAACAAAGAGTGTTGTTATGATGGATATACGACTGTTAACAAGGGCAGATAGTCTGTTAAAAGCATTTGTAGTCTGATGAATGTTCATATGAGATGTTTGAAATTGAAAACAGTGAGGAATACTTACAATAAGGAAGAACTTTTTGTTCCTGTTGGAGACGAATTTCAGCACCACCTGATCAACAAAACAAAAATGGATTTGCGTAAGATTTAAAGTTCATTTGAGAGCAGAGTTCACACCATTTCAATCATTAACCCTAAACAAAATGTTCATGAATTTTAAATTCTAAGCATGTCTAAACACTTCTGACAGTGTTCTAAATAGTAAACACATGATACACTAAGAGTGCTTGCTACATAAATATTGTAAGTAATGAAAATGGATACCTGAAAGCCATCGTCCAAACGAGTCGCGGCATAAACCGTTCCAAATCCTCCTTTTCCCAGCAGACGGCTGGGAACGGCATGAATTGACGACTGTTAAAAGATAAATAACAGATGTTGACATAAAATCTCAAGCAGTGACAGCAGTTACTTCTATTTCAAAATCTTGTTGTAAACATTCATTTTCATGTTAGTCATCAACTACCCTTATCAAAGTGCACATTAGTGTCAACTTAAAGCTGGACATTGACATGTGAGTGTGTTTGGATTATGTTGAGGTTATGTTGGCAAACTGACCAATAACTGTTGTCTCATCCTGCTGCTGGTTTGTCTGAGGTGCCACAGTGTCCTCTGTTTGACAGGCTGTAGCTTCGAGGACGTCATCACTACTATAGTAGGACATGTCACAGCATGACGATGAAGGGACGTCATCACTATAGCTGGACGTGCCATTGACTGTAGCCTTGAGGAAGTCATCATTACTACTGTAGGACATTTCAGAGTATGAAGATGTAGGGACGTCATCGCTACAGTAGGACACGGCACACAAAAAGGCTGAAGGGATGCCATCGCTACAGTCGGATGTAGGACAGACTGTAGCTTGGAGGACGTCATCACTACAGCTGGATGTCTCACAGACTGTAGCTTCAGGGACGTCATCTCTAGAGTCAGACATGTCACAGACTGGACTTCGGGGGACGTCATCGCCAGAGTCGGACTGGTCGTTAGATTCAGACGTGTCACAGACTGTACTTGGACGGACGTCAACACCAGAGCCAGACATGTCGCTAGACTCAGACATGTCACAGACTGGACTTTGGGGGACATCATCGCCAGAGTCGGACACGTCGCTAGAGTCAGATGTGGCACAGACTGTAGCTTCTGGGACGTTATCACTAGAGTCGGATGTGGTACCGACTGTATCTTGTTGGACGTCATCGCTAGAGTCATGTGCGACTGGAGTTTGGACAGAGTTAAATTTGCCCATAACACCGTCAAGAGCATGGAGGACGTCGTCACTCCATTCAGACAGATCACCAACTAAATCTCGAAAGACTTCATCGCTCCAGTCATCATCGACTTTGGAGCGACTGGTGATCGGTCCCTCCAGTGTTGGGTCTTCACTCCGGTCATTATCGACTTCAAGGAGACCATTGACAGATTCCTCCATCGATAGCTCTCTCCAGTCAACATCGACTTCCTGAACTAAGGGGAGGAATAACCAAAACAATTTTTTTCAAATAATATTTCTTAAATATTTAATAACCATGTTGATGTATATTACTGCAACTAAGCTTGGTGGCTTTTTCAGTTGCTGGTCATTGTGCACATGCATGGATGTCTTTGCTCTTTTTGTTTTTTGTTTTTTTGTTTTTTTGCTTGCACCAAGAGCAAGTTTTAAATAGACAAAACTATTTAAAAATGTACTTTGACAGCCTAAATTAAGTTTCACTGAGATGCGTGTGTGAATATTAATTAGGTCATACAAACATTGCTTGGCAATTTCAAGGTTACTAAATATTAAACGACTAGATTTTTTCAGCCATTACATTAGATGTCATTACATTGATTTGTAATTAACATTCACATGTGAGTTCACCTGAGGTAATGAATTTCAGTTTTTGAGCCAATGCATGAAAACATGAACTTGTGACAACTTTTTCTCTGTGCTTTTGTGGCTGAATGTGTAAAATGTGTAAATACGTTACATCTTCTGAGAACACAGAAATATCATTCACCATCAGGACTCCTCACAGGCGAAGGTGCATCACTCTGGTCGGCATTTTCTTCTGGACCTGAGTGGGCGTTGCTGACTTTTTTCCTTTCTCTCTGGAGTAAAGCAATTACGCAGAGTAAAGAAAAAGCACCACTTTTGAAAGAGTAGCAAGCGTTGGTTGCAAGAAGTGAGAAACACCAAAATGCAACAAACAACAAACTGACTAGCGTTGGCTGCAAGATGTGCCAAGTGAAAACCACTAGAACGCAACTAGAAACAAACACCCAGTGTTTCTTTTTTAATTCCATCTGAGCTTTTTATACGGTGATGTTACAAACCAACTAACATTCCAAAGTTGCCAAGCAGGATTCGCAGATGCTCATTGCTGATTGGTCCATTTTGCGCTGTGGGCGCGTGGATCCTTTACTGTATTTTTATGAGAGGAATAAAAAATATTTGTTTAGGAAATCATCACATCATGCTGTATTTTTGGCGAATCAACGCTTTGTTATTGATCAGTGCTGATTTATGTAATTTGCAGGTAATTATGGTCTAATATTGACATGCATTTTGCGTTGTAAATGAAATATGTGATGTAAATGTGTAAGTTGTTGAGAGTCAAGCATAAATTAAAATGCTTGGTGATTACTTGTATTCTTATTAAAACACCAAATATGACCATTAATACATGTAGCTACGTGTATGTGTAACGGAGACTCCAGGGAAGCGTGATAGATCCAAGTGCGAGCTTTATTACACAGATCGTAGTCAAGACAGGCAGGGTCGATCACCAAACAAACAGTAATATGTAGGCAAAACAATGGCGTAATCCAGAAAAACAGGCAAAACGTCAAAAAAAACCAGTGAGCAGTCCAAAAAGTAACAAATAAACAAGGCAATGGAACAAGGCAAAACTATGGCAAAAAACAAGGCAAAACAATGACAAGAAACAAAACCGTGGCAAAAACAAGGCAATGAAACAAAAGAAAACGCTTAGTAGAGTCCGCACAGCAAAACAATACTTCACAGGGCCTGTTTGGTTTAGGCCTCCTTAAATGGCCACCAAACAGGAAGTTACCCATGAAGCAGCAGAGGGAGCAGCAACAGGCAGTCAATGGGTGAGGGCTCCCTCTGCTGGCGTGGCGTTACAGTATGTCAAATAAAACTTGTATCAACAAAATCCATTTACACTGCAATTATAATGTATTTAATGTTTTAAATGGATTATTCTGAATATAGAAATATGAAATGGATGAAAACTGTTATAAAATTATTCTGTTATATTTTAAACTAAAACCGCCTGCAGTTGGCGACATGTCTTAACAAGTGAATTGTTGATTCAACTGATACTTCAAACTGTCTAATTCCATCATAAATGAAGCAAGTAATCACTGATATTCGGGAAAACAGCACTCTTTGTCTTGCTACTATGTTATAAACACAAAGAAAGAAAAAGTTCATAGGTTGCATGACACTAAGTTAACAGATTTAAGCATAATGTAGGGCTAAGTTAGACTAGCTGTATTGAGTTTTAATGGTGGTTTAATTGACATACAGCAAAATTTAAGGCAAATATTATGATCTTTACCAGGCAGGTCAGGAAACCGTTAAAATGCCGCTCCATTGCTATATAGATGGAAGTTTATGAATCAATCTCTGAAAATGTTTGAAATCTTTTTTGGATGTTTTGATTTTCTTATCGCTTCTATAAATTACTGAAGAAAGTTGCTAACAAGTCCGGAAGAAAATCCGGAATGGATTCATAATAAAATTGGAGTAAATTCCAGAGCAGAGACAGAAAACTGTCTGCTCCATTGGCATATGTATTCCACTCTGTGCACATCTTACACTTGATGATTTACTTGAGTTGCTTTTTGGTACTATTATTTATTTTTAGCATTTTATTTAATTTTTTTTTTTTTTTTTTACAAACTATACAAACTAACAACAAAAATACAAACTAACAAATAAATTGTGTCTGAAAATTTAAACATTTAAAAAATTATTTTTTTACGTGTATTAACTCGTTTACTGAACTGTAAAAGCATCACCTTAGAATGAAATATCTGCACAGACATACTGTATGGCCATGATGGTGTACAACAGCATGATTATTGCTCGTGTTATAATGCTTAAATACGTAAATAAGATATCTATTAAAATGCGTGTTCATACACCATCTTTATCTTTTCCAGATTGATCAATGCGCGTCCACCATAAAGATTTTAAAGATAATTTATTTTGTTAAGATAACTAATTTAGATCATCCCTCTCCCTTTCTAAAGCAAACAAACCGACCTCTAAAATAAAAGAAAAGAAATCCATAATGAATTAAAGCTGCAAGCAGTGATGAAAGGGCCCTCGCACCCGGGCTCACCACCGACCGGTGGCGAATGGTGGGCACTATGCTTTTCATATAGTAAATTTAGGAGGAATATGTCAAAGTCATTTATATGTGCCAAACTTCCTTCTGCCAGTTGGTGGCGCTATGCCTAAAACTGAATATTGGCATGTAGATGTGTTCAGGCCTGCACTTTTATCAAATATATGAAGTTTGGTGCAGATTGAACATGGCATGCTTGAGTTAATGTAAGACATTACATATCTTGCTGCCAACTGGTGGCGCTATGATTATAACTGAATATTGGCCTTTAGGTGTCTTCAGGCCAGTACTCTTGCCAAACATGTGAAGTTTGGAGCAGATCAGACATTGCATGTTTAAGTTAGTATAAAATAAGTCATTTCCTGTTGCCAACAGGTGGCGCTATGATAATAACTGAATATTGGCCTCTAGATGTGTTCAGGCCAGGACTCTTATCAAACATGTGAAGTTTGGGGCAGATCGGACTTCGTATGGCTGAGTTACAACAACTTCTATTCCCATGGCGAAACATCGAACTTTGTCAGACCGCCACGGACATGCCCTTCAATGAAAACTCAAGATCTTCACAATTTAACATGGCAAAGGCCTTTAGAGTATACTGACCAAATTTGGTGTTGATCTGAATAAATCGGTAGGAGGAGTCCGTTACAAAGTAAAACATGTCACTTCCTGTTGCCAGCAGGTGGCGCTATGACTAAAACTGATTATGACTATGGGCATGTGTTCAGGATCGGACTATTATCAAACATGTGAAGTTTGGGGCAGATCAGACATTGTATGGCTGAGTTATAACAACTTCCTTTTTCATGGCGAATCATCGAAATTTGACAGGCCGCCACGGACACGCCCTCCAGCGAAAACTCTAGATCTTCGCAATTTAACGTCACAAAGGGCTTTAGATTAGGCTGACCAAATTTGGTGTTGATCCGAATAAATCTCTAGGAGGAGTTCGTTTTAATACGACGCCTGGAAATGCCAAAAATGACACAAAATTTGCTGAAAAAATGAAAAATATCCAACTTCCTGTTGGGTTTTGGATTTTCCTCCAAGAGACTTTTTTGTAGGTATTGGTGTGTTACATGTGCTTACCAATTTTCATACATGTACATGAAACGTAGCGGGAGGGGCACTTCATAGAAAGTGAATAGGTGGCGCTATCGAGCCATTTTGCCACACCCACTTCTGGAGCCTATATCAGACGTAAATTTTCGCCAGGTCTGATGCGTGTGCAAAGTTTCATGACTTTTCGGGCATGTTTAGGCCCTCAAAAATGCGATTCATTTTGGAGAAGAAGAAGAATAAAAATAATAATAATAATAATAATAATAATAATAATAATAATAATAATAAACGGAGCAATTCCAAGAGGGTCCTCGCACCACCGGTGCTCGGGCCCTAAATATTATAGCAACAATCGGACTTTTATTATATAAAGTTTTTATAGAACGAATGTTTAATGTGACTCGGGACAAACGAGTCGTCTCGGGGAGTGATTCGTTCCGTCGCGCATGCGCAACATCCTATTAGGTTCTGTACTGGAATTAGTTCATCTGTTTCGAGTCTTCGGGTTTTTGGAGTCGTTCGTTGACCTTACGGGGCTGTCACGTGATGAACGAACAACTCAAACCCGAAAACTTGTCAGATAAGAGGCGAGGTGAGCCAATCATAGATTAAAGACCCAGGTAAACAATGAATTAATCCTTTCTGCTTCTTATAGCATTATAGTTTTGTCTTGTTTGTAGTGTGACCAACGTTTGTGTAAGCAGTAGATGTGGTAGGGAGGATTTTAATTATATTTTGCTAAAATTAACGAAATGAATCGAAAAAAGATTCGTTCATTTTGCTGAACGAGACTCAAAGATCCGAGTCGGTGAAATGATCCGAACTTCCCATCACTAGTTTGCATGAACTCTGCGGTTGCATTAAAGCGTCAATCCTCTGTAGGGCGTTCAGCTGCCGCTTCTCCTCACTGGTGTTGAAATCATTCAATCAGCCACTGTTTTCCCAGCTTATCTGTGTTATCAGACGCTGACAGCGCTTTTGTCCGCTGTAAATAGTCGCTGTGTTATGCTTTTGAACTGCACTGATCATATGATCACACCGTGCAGCTGATGTGATGCTGATTTGCTTGCATTGATCGCTTCGGTGCTGGTTCCCATAGAAACGCTTTAGAGGAAGTGAATTGTAATACTAGCGTTCAGGGTGTGAGTAATGTTTTTTGATAGACTGACTACCAAAACGATAGTTTGATATGTTTTAGAAATATTTTACATTTTTAAATTTAGTCGAAATAGGACGTTCTGTTGTGACAACTTACCCCATATAGTGTGACAACATGCCCTACTATTGTATTGTATGATTTTATTTTTATGTATGTGTCTAAGAATTGTGTCTGTAAAGATGTACGCATACCCTGAGGAACGTACTGTTGTAAAATATGTGACAACTAGCCCCAGTCTCCTCTATTTGTCTAGCCTGTCAGTTCATGTACCACAAGATGGGAGGCTGGAGTGTGTTTGTGACCTGCTGCGTTTGGGCGATTCTTCTGTGGCTCTGTTTGGAGATTCACTGGCATCTGCGCCTGAGTTTGATCCCTACAAAGTTCTGGGAGTGTCCAGACATGCCAGCCAGGCTGAAATCAAGAAAGTCTACAAAAGGCTCACAAGAGAATGGTGAGCGATGAATGACAGAAATCACTGAGTCAGCTTTCTTCTCTCTGACACATTATATAGTGTGATCGTGTCTCATGATGATGTCTGAATAACATTTTGTTTTCACGCTTTATCCATAGGCATCCAGACAAGAACAAAAGTCCATGGGGCAGACGACATGTTTACCAAGATCACTAAATCATATGAGGTAGGATGGTTGCATTTTGTATAGTAATTAAAATAAAGTAAGAACAAAAACACTTTTATTTTTTTGCTATTTCGACCTTAGTCAAAAGTTTTTAAACAGTATGATTTTTAATGTTTTTTAAAGAATTCTCTTCTGCTCACTGAGCTGTTTATTTAATCCAAAATACAGCAAAAACAGAAATAGTGTGAAATATTTTTACTATCTAAAATAGCTGCTTTATATTGTACTGTATTTTAAAATGTAATTGATTGCTGTGATCAAAGCTGAATTTTCAGCATCATTACTTCAGTCGTCAGTGTCACATGATCCTTCAGAAATCATATATTCTAATATGCTGATTTCCTGTTCATGAAACATTTTTTATTATTATCAGTATTTAAAACAGCTGAGTAAATTTTTGTTTCCAGGATTCTTTGATGAATAGAAAGATGCAAAGATCAGCCTTTATCTAAAATAAAAAGCATTTGTTACATTATACACTATACCATTCAAAAGCTTGGAATCAGTATAATTTTTTTATAGAAATTAATACTTTTATTTAGCAAGGATGAAATTGATCAAAAGTCATGATGCAGACTAGAGCTGAAGATCTTTGCCCGAACCCGATGAAACCCGACGGGTTCGGTCGGGCTCGGGCTTAATTT
Source organism: Labeo catla (assembly GCA_012976165.1). NCBI lineage: Eukaryota > Metazoa > Chordata > Actinopteri > Cypriniformes > Cyprinidae > Labeo > Labeo catla. Next base: position 735,837 of record VONZ01000321.1, read on the forward strand.
ATATCATTTTACACGGGCACGGGCCAGGCTCGCGCTCCGGCTTGCGCGTTAAATGAGCGGTCATGTGATGCGTTTCGATTAGCGCGAGAAAGATGCGAAAATGTATGAGAGGCCGTTTAAGACATTATTCAAACTATATTCGCGCACACACAATCAAAGCATTCACACACACTATCAAACTCTCTCACACACTGTCAAAGCTTTCACGCACACTATTAAACTCTTTTCCATACACTACTATACTGTCTCGCACACACTAGTAAAGCTTTCACACGCGCTATCAAACTCTCTCGCGCACACTATCAAACTCTGCCACACTATCAAACTCTCTCACACACTATCAAACTCTCTCGCGCGCACTGTCTCATCCAAACTATCAAATCTCGCGCACTATCAAACTCTCGCGCAAACTAAACTCTCACACACTATCAAACTCTCTCGACTATCAAACTCTCTCTCACACACTATAAACTCTCTCGCGCAAACTATCAAACTCTCTCACACCACTATCAAACTGTCTCGCGCAACTATCAAACTCTGGAGCACAGTATCAAACTCTCTCTTATCACTCTCTCTCACACTATCAAACTCTCTCGCGCAAATCATCAAACTCCATGGAACACAGTATCAAGCTCTCTCACACACTATCAAAAACTATCAAACTCTCGCTCACACACTATCAAACTCTCTCTCGCACACTATCAAACTCTCTCGCGCACACTATCAAACTCTCTCTCACACACTATCAAACTCTCTCGCGCAAACTATCAAACTCTCTGGAGCACAGTATCAAACTCGGTCTGTGTACGTTTTGATCATTTGTTTTTCATTCTGAAATGAAATAAGCAGAAACGAGAAAACGGCTTATTCGTTTTTTCGTTTATTCAGAAAAACGAAAAAATGAGATTTCGGCTCGATTTTTTTTTTTTGTTTGTTTCACTGGTAGAAAACGGATAAACGACTTCAAAATTCGTTTTTCACATGTGGGCGGTCACGAGACGCCCCTTTCTGCCGAATGGTCAAGCGAATCTGAACCAGTGACGTCATCCGTTGTTTCTCTGTTCCGTTCAACAAAATAAAAGTCTTTTATTTATTTATTTATTTATTTATTTATTTATTTATTTATGTATTTATTTATTTATTTATTTATTTATTTATTATAATTGCACTCTTTAGAACAACGAACAAGGACAATAACATAAATTAAAATAAAATATAGACTAATAAACAAAGACAAAGAATAAAAATAAAATGAAACAGTTTTTTTTTGTTTTTTTTTTTGATAGGCCTAGTCCTCTGACTGGGCTTTTTTATGTGCAACCTAACGCGTTTCATAGAAATATTTATTTCAGAAATATTAATATGCACTCAGGCTGTTTTATTTTGCTGTATGGATTTCAATCCAAGGGGTAAAGCTGTGTTTCCAACTAGACAGTGCAAAGAAGCACAGATCAATGTTCAGTCAAGTGTAGATACACAGTCATAATTTTAGAGGTTATGCTCAGTTTTGGACAAACGATGGTCAGTGCAAATACTGTAATTCAAATCGGCTGAAGGTACCGAGGATGGAGAATTTATTTTTACTGTACTGTATCATAGCCACGGGAACGTTTCATTTTGCCAGAATTTGAGTTATATGTGTGCACAGCCGCTAAAGTAAAATGTTGACAAATAACTAGATAACGCTTAGGCTTGTGAAAAATCGGTGTTTTGCGGTGATCGGCCATCCACCGACTGAATTACTTACCCACCGCCCCACCGTCGTTTTGCATTTTTATAGAAACGATTTCAGTGTAGTTCATCTGGACTGCAGACAATCGTCCGCATCATACAGCAGGAGCAACAGCGGACGAGACCAGTGGGCCAATGAAATGATTGACAGAACGATAGCGGAGGCAGAAGCCCAAGAGAACTTTTGTTAATAAAAAATATTTATATAGCCTATATTGTATTGTTTAATATAAGTGAGTTTGTCTTTGTTCAATTGTTGTTGTGAAAATTGTACTTGAAAGTTGTACATTGTACATTTGTTGTTGTACATTAAAGTAGTAATGAACCATAAACTGTGCGCTCGTTTTAAAGGGGAAAATCCAAATACCTTAATTTATTGGTAAAGGCCTATTTCATGTCATCCGTCTTAATCATTTTGTTGAAAAACGTTTATGTTTAATATAAGCGAGTGTTTTGTGCTATTTATTTTATTGTTGTTGTGTTTTCATTAATTTAATAATGATCCAAAAACTAAGTAGGCCTATTCGTTTGAAAGTAAAGGGGAAAATCCATGGTCTTTTATTTTGGCTATGTGTGTTACATGTCGTCTTATTCGTTTAGTTAATATAAGTTTCGATCAAACAATGGGGGAAGATGTAAAGATTAAACATTATCAAAATAATGATCAAAATATCGCTAATACACAGTGTTAGAGGTTACATGTTGAGCAAATAATAACGTTATTGGCTTCTTCCATTACATTTGGTTGGAGAGTCAAGTCAAGAAAGTTTTAAAGTACAAACTGTATTGGTGATCCAGTGTAAAATACAGCATAAAATGGCAGTTTTTTTTTTTTTTTTTTGGTTTAAACATTATTCATTTATACGCTAAGATTTTTTTCCCTGGTCCACCCAGTAGATAACCAATCGGTGGATGGGCGAAACCAGTAAAACCAGTATATTTTACAGTCTATGAGTAAAACACCGACTTTTCAAAAGCCTAGCGTTATAGCTATTTATCAACATTTTACTTAAGCGTCTAGGCTGTGCACACTTATAACTTAAATCCTGGCAAAATGAAACGTTCCCGTGGCTATGATACAGTACAGTAAAAAATAAATTCTCCATCATTGGTACCTTCAGCCGATTTGCATTACAGTTTTTGCACTGACCATCGCTTGTCCAAAACTGAGCATATGGAAAGTTATGACTGTTTTTGCGCTGTAGTGGGTAGCGCAGCTTCACCACTCGAATTTAAATCCATACCACAAAATAAAACTTTCTGAAATAAATATTTCTGTGAAATGCGTTAGGCTGCACAAAAGAACGCCCAGTCAGAGGACTATCATTTTGTAGGGAAAAAAAATTAAATAAAATAGAAATAGGTCACTACCGTACGTTAAAAGAAACAAGAAATAACAAGGCGATATATACATATATATTAATAAAGCTGTTTTCTCGTTTCTGCTTATTCCGTTTCAGATTGAAAAACAAATGATCAATACGTTCACGGACCAAGTTTGATAGTGCACGCGAGAGAGTTTGATAGTTTGCGCGAGAGAGTTTGAGAGTGTGCGCCAGAGAGTTTTGATAGTGTGCGCGATAGGGAGTTTGATAGTTTGCGCGAGAGAGTTTTGATAGTGTGCGCGAGAGAGTTTGATGGTGTGCACGAGGGAGTTTGATAGTGTGCACGAAGGAGTTTGATAGCGTGTGTGAAAGCTTTGCTAGTGTGTGAGAGACAGTATAGTAGTGTATGGAAGAGAGTTTAATAGTGTGCGTGAAAGCTTTGATAGTGTGTGAGAGACGTTATAGTAGTGTATGAGAGAGAGTTTGATTGTGTGTGCGCGAATATAGTTTGAATAATGTCTTAAACGGCCTCTCATAAAAATGGATGCTGAGGAGGTGAAACGGAGGCTTGCCTCTGGTGATTACGTTTTGGCAAAATTACCCAGGTCAGTACTATGCATCCCGGCCAGTCGCAGCAGCAGTGAAGGGTGCAGTAGGGGTTCGATCTTCAACTGGCTGGCAGGAGCCAGCCTGATTCTGGCAGGTCACGTGACCTGCCAGTGGCGGGCTGGTGGCTGGCAGTCTCAACCGCTTTAGATCTGTGAGTATAACGCGTTCTCTGTCACTCTCGCTGCAAGGAAATACACTATTTTATTGTTATGAATGTATTCTTATGACTCTGTTCTTTTGTATGATTGACGTTTTAGGTTTTTTTCCACAATTAAAGCAGTCAAATGAACGTGATCACGACTGGTTGCTTACTGACGCTTCGCTTAAACTCAGAGCGCTCTCGCGGCTGACTGAGCTGCCAGTGGAAGCAACAATAAGCTGCCAGTTGAAATCACGGCCATTTAAACCATTTATTCTTAAGAAACCCCCATAAAACGACGGCAAATAAAAAGACTAGACCCATAAGAAGATGTTAACGATCATGAAATAATATACTTCCCTGTAGCAAGAGTGGTAGAGAACGCGTTGAACTCAGAGCGCTCTCGCGGCTGTCTGACTGAGCTGCCAGTGGAAGCGACAATAAGCTGCCAGTTAAAATCACGGTCATTTGAACCATTTATTCGTAGGAAACCTCCATAAAACGTAGGCAAATAAAAAGACTAGACCCAGAAGACTAGAAGATATTAATGATCATGAAATAATATACTTCCTTGTAGCAAGATTGGTAGAGAACCCTTTGAACTCAGAGCGCTCTTGCGGCTGACCAACACCTTCTCACTCCTAACTCGTCACATTTTGACGATTGGGCAGGGCCCCTTTGACGTCATTTTTCTACGTGCAGGGTCCTCCAGTACTTAACATAAGAAACCCTTGGCGTCAATACACTGACGCGAAAGGCACGGGGCATTTTATCGTCATGATTAAATTATATATTGGGTAATAATATTGCTATTATTGCATATATGTTGGGGTGTATTTTTTTTTTTTCAATGCGAACAGTCAAAACAGTTAAATTTATATTACACTATTTACACATTGAACCCAACCTCTGCTCCTAAACCTAACCATTTGTCAACAAAACACAAGATATAACAGGCAATTACAACTATATTCATAATTTATTCAAAAAGTATTAATATTCCAATGGTTCCGAAGCAAAACGATTGATTTGTGAGAAGAATAGATGCGATTGCCGTCTCCGTCCGCCGTTCTGTGTGCTGCACTGCAGTCTGTCTGTGTCTGAATTCAAAAAATGCCGCCAGAAGAAGCAAGCCTTGGTTGTGAAATGCTGTTGGCTCTTGGGTGTCTCGTGACCAATTGCGTCATGCTAATGCTCGGGTGTAGTGATGGGAAGTTCGGATCATTTTACCGACTCGGACCTTTGAGTCTCATTCAGCAAAATGAACGAATCTTTTTTTCGAGTCATTTCGTTAATTTTAGCAAAATATAATTTAAATGTTACGTGTTGCCTCCCTAACACATCTACTGCGTACACAACCGTTGATCACACTACAAACAAGACAAAACTATAATGCTATAAGAAATAGAAAAGATTAATTCATTGTTTACCTGGGTCTTTAGTCTATGATTAGCTCACCTCGCCTCTTGTTTGACAAGTTTTCGGGTTTGAGTCGTTAGTTAATCACGTGACAGCCCCATAAGCTTAACCTATGCAGTTTGAGCCGGAAAGAGAATTGATTAGTTCATCTCTTGAGTCTTCCGGTTTGAGTCATTCGTTCATCACGTGACAGCCCCATAAGATGAACGAACGACTCCAAAAACCCGAAGACTCGAAACAGGTGAACTAATTCCAGTACAGAACCTAATAGGATGTTGCACATGCGCGACGGAACGAATCACTCCCCGAGACGACTCGTTCGTCCCGAGTCACATTAAAGATTCGTTAAAAATTAACGAATCGTTCAAGAACGACCCATCACTACTGGGGGGTATCTTCTTGAATGAGATGTGAGCGCGTTAACGGAGCGGGATCATTTTCAGCGATTAAAACCTTCTGTTATTCGCATAAGGATATCGTAAGGCTTCAGAAGACTCGGAATGCAACAGGACTTGTTTGTTATGCTTTTATACTGTTTATTTATGGTCAGTTTTTGCAATAAATACCTGTGACTGTACTTATATTTGCCTGTTGCGTGTTTCATATTGTTCAGAAGTGGGTAGGTTTAGGGTAGGGGTGGGGTTATGTGCTCCAATGAACCTATATATTTATATAAAATAATTTCTATTTTTACAAATGCATGCAAACCATTAAATTGAGACAAACAACTGAAAACAATGGAGGACCCTGAAGGGGTACCCTGTGCGTCAAAAAGCGACGCCAAGGGGTCCTGACCAATCGTCAATATGTGACGACTTGGGAGTGAGAACGTGTGACTGAGCTGCCAAAGGAAGCGACAATAAGCTGCCAGTTAAAATCACGGCCATTTAAACCATTTATTCTTAAGAAACCCCCATAAAACGACGGCAAATTAAAAGACTAGACCCATAAGAATATATTAACGATCTTGAAATAATATATTTCCTTGTAGCAAGAGTGGTAGAGAACGTGTTGAACTCAGAGCGCTCTGGCGGCTGTCTGACTGAGCTGCCAATGGAAGCGACAATAAGCTGCCAGTTGAAATCACGGCTATTTAAACACTTTATTCATAATAAAACTCCATAAACGTCACCAAATTAAAAGACTAGATCTATAAGAAGATATTAATGATCATGAAATAATATACTTCCTTGAGGCAACACGCGCTCAAGTACAGTACAGCGTAGCGCATTTCACACAGACTGCTGGTTTTACTTTCACCGTACAGTCGTGTATGCTTAAGGTTTCACATAATCTTTTATAGCAAATACCCCTATAAATGTTGTTTCATATTTACGAATTTGTTTTAATCCAAAAGATGCGTGTGCTAAATATGCGAACATCAATAAAGATCACGCAACAAAAGTGCGCGCTCTCTTTGTCACTCTCTCTCTCTCTCTCTCTCTCTCTCTCTCTCTCTACCGTTAAATAACTTATGTATTGCTTTACTCACTTGTTTTTGACATATCCGACCGAACTACAAACTTTCCAGTGATGTCAAGGCGGGATCTTATCTCAACAAGCCCGCACGTCTTCGCCTCCGCGCGCTCAATCCACTCTGCGTGCATCAGCTCGCGTGCACCAGCTATACAGGCGTTAATACTGAATGTTTAACATTATATTACTTGCATACGTATACTTCGTGGACATCCTTAATCTCTAATGACTCCATTCTGCTGTCTGTTGTTCTGTTGTTGGCGTTTCTTTGCCTGAATACGCACTTGTCACATGCAGTGTGGTATCGGCGTTTGGTATCGGGGCATTTTAACGAGTACAGGAGCTCAGTATCGGGCCCGATACCGATACCAGTATCGGTATCGGTGCATCCCTAAAGGAAATATATTATTTCATGATCGTTAATATCTTCTTATGGGCCTAGTCTTTTAATTTATCTACATTTTATGGAGTTTTATTATGAATAAAGTACTTAAATGGTCCTGATTTCAACTGGCAGCTTATTGCCGCTTCCATTGGCAGCTCAGACGGCAGCGAGAGAGCTCCGAGGTAATGCGTTCTCTACCAATTTTGCTACAAGGAAGTATATTATTTCATGATCATTAATATCTTCTTATAGATCTAGTCTTTTAATTTGGTGACGTTTATGGAGTTTTATTATGAATAAAGTGTTTAAATAGCCGTGATTTCAACTGGCAGCTTATTGTCGCTTCCATTGGCAGCTCAGTCAGACAGCCGCCAGAGCGCTCTGAGTTCAACACGTTCTCTACCATTCTTGCTACAAGGAAATATATTATTTCAAGATCGTTAATATATTCTTATGGGTCTAGTCTTTTAATTTGCCGTCGTTTTATGGGGGTTTCTTAAGAATAAATGGTTTAAATGGCCGTGATTTTAACTGGCAGCTTATTGTCGCTTCCTTTGGCAGCTCAGTCACACGTTCTCACTCCCAAGTCGTCACATATTGACGATTGGTCAGGACCCCTTGGCGTCGCTTTTTGACGCACAGGGTACCCCTTCAGGGTCCTCCATTGTTTTCAGTTGTTTGTCTCAATTTAATGGTTTGCATGCATTTGTAAAAATAGAAATTATTTTATATAAATATATAGGTTCATTGGAGCACATAACCCCACCCCTACCCTAAACCTACCCACTTCTGAACAATATGAAACACGCAACAGGCAAATATAAGTACAGTCACAGGTATTTATTGCAAAAACTGACCATAAATAAACAGTATAAAAGCATAACAAACAAGTCCTGTTGCATTCCGAGTCTTCTGAAGCCTTACGATATCCTTATGCGAATAACAGAAGGTTTTAATCGCTGAAAATGATCCCGCTCCGTTAACGCGCTCACATCTCATTCAAGAAGATACCCCCGAGTAGTGATGGGTCGTTCTTGAACGATTCGTTAATTTTTAACGAATCTTTAATGTGACTCGGGACGAACGAGTCGTCTCGGGGAGTGATTCGTTCCGTCGCGCATGTGCAACATCCTATTAGGTTCTGTACTGGAATTAGTTCACCTGTTTCGAGTCTTCGGGTTTTTGGAGTCGTTCGTTCATCTTATGGGGCTGTCACGTGATGAACGAATGACTCAAACCGGAAGACTCAAGAGATGAACTAATCAATTCTCTTTCCGGCTCAAACTGCATAGGTTAAGCTTATGGGGCTGTCACGTGATGAACGAACGACTCAAACCCGAAAACTTGTCAGACAAGAGGCGAGGTGAGCTAATCATAGACTAAAGACCCAGGTAAACAATGAATTAATCTTTTCTATTTCTTATAGCATTATAGTTTTGTCTTGTTTGTAGTGTGATCAACGGTTGTGTAAGCAGTAGATGTGTTAGGGAGGCAACACGTAACATTTAAATTATATTTTGCTAAAATTAACGAAATGACTCGAAAAAAGATTCGTTCATTTTGCTGAACGAGACTCAAAGGTCCGAGTAGGTAAAATGATCCGAACTTCCCATCACTACACCCGAGCATTAGCATGACGCAATTGGTCACGAGACACCCAAGAGCCAACAGCATTTCACAACCAAGGCTTGCTTCTTCTGGCGGCATTTTTTGAATTCAGACACAGACAGACTGCAGTGCAGCACACAGAACGGCGGACGGAGACGGCAATCGCATCTATTCTTCTCACAAATCAATCGTTTTGCTTCGGAACCATTGGAATATTAATACTTTTTGAATAAATTATGAATATAGTTGTAATTGCCTGTTATATCTTGTGTTTTGTTGATAAATGGTTAGGTTTAGGAGCAGAGGTTGGGTTCAATGTGTAAATAGTGTAATATAAATTTAACTGTTTTGACTGTTCGCATTGAAAAAAAAATAAATAAATACACCCCAACATATATGCAATAATAGCAATATTATTACCCAATATATAATTTAATAAAATGCCCCGTGCCTTTCGCGTCAGTGTATTGACGCCAAGGGTTTCTTACCTTAAGTACTGGAGGACCCTGCACGTAGAAAAATGACGCCAAAGGGGCCCTGCCCAATCGTCAAAATGTGACGAGTTAGGAGTGAGAAGGTGTTGGTCAGCCGCGAGAGCGCTCTGAGTTCGAAGGGTTCTCTACCAATCTTGCTACAAGGAAGTATATTATTTCATGATCATTAATATCTTCTAGTCTTCTGGGTCTAGTCTTTTTATTTGCCGACGTTTTATGGAGGTTTCCTACGAATAAATGGTTCAAATGACCGTGATTTTAACTGGCAGCTTATTGTCGCTTCCATTGGCAGCTCAGTCAGACAGCCGCGAGAGCGCTCCGAGGTAACGCGTTCTCTACCAATCTTACTACAAGGAAGTATATTATTTCATGATCATTAATATATTCTTATGGGTCTAGTCTTTTAATTTGCCGACGTTTTATGAAGTTTTATTATGAATTAAGTGTTTAAATAGCCGTGATTTCAACTGGCAGCTTATTGTCGCTTCCATTGGCAGCTCAGTCAGCCGCCAGAGCGCTCCGAGGTTAACGCGTTCTCTACCACTCTTGCTACAAGGAAATATATTATTTTATGATCGTTAATATATTCTTATGGGTCTAGTCTTTTTATTTGCCGTCGTTTTATGGGGGTTTCCTAAGAATAAAGTGTTTAAATAGCCGTGATTTCAACTGGCAGCTTATTGTCGCTTCCACTGGCAGCTCAGTCAGCCGCGAGAGCGCTCTGAGTTTAAGCGAAGCGTCAGTAAGCAACCAGTCGTGATCACGTTCATTTGACTGCTTTAATTGTGGAAAAAAACCTAAAACGTCAATCATACAAAAGAACAGAGTCATAAGAATACATTCATAACAATAAAATAGTGTATTTCCTTGCAGCGAGAGTGACAGAGAACGCGTTATACTCACAGATCTAAAGCGGTTGAGACTGCCAGCCACCAGCCCGCCACTGGCAGGTCACGTGACCTGCCAGAATCAGGCTGGCTCCTGCCAGCCAGTTGAAGATCGAACCCCTACTGCACCCTTCACTGCTGCTGCGACTGGCCGGGATGCATAGTACTGACCTGGGTAATTTTGCCAAAACGTAATCACCAGAGGCAAGCCTCCGTTTCACCTCCTCAGCATCCATTTTCGCATCTTTCTCGCGCTAATCGAAACGCATCACATGACCGCTCATTTAACGCGCAAGCCGGAGCGCGAGCCTGGCCCGTGCCCGTGTAAAATGATATAAATTAAGCCCAAGCCCGACCGAACCCGTCGGGTTTCATCGGGTTCGGGCAAAGATCTTCAGCTCTAGTCTGCATCATGACTTTTGATCAATTTCATCCTTGCTAAATAAAAGTATTAATTTCTATAAAAAAATTATACTGATTCCAAGCTTTTGAATGGTATAGTGTATAATGTAACAAATGCTTTTTATTTTACATAAAGGCTGATCTTTGCATCTTTCTATTCATCAAAGAATCCTGGAAACAAAAATTTACTCAGCTGTTTTAAATACTGATAATAATAAAAAATGTTTCATGAACAGGAAATCAGCATATTAGAATATATGATTTCTGAAGGATCATGTGACACTGACGACTGAAGTAATGATGCTGAAAATTCAGCTTTGATCACAGCAATCAATTACATTTTAAAATACAGTACAATATAAAGCAGCTATTTTAGATAGTAAAAATATTTCACACTATTTCTGTTTTTGCTGTATTTTGGATTAAATAAACAGCTCAGTGAGCAGAAGAGAATTCTTTAAAAAACATTAAAAATCATACTGTTTAAAAACTTTTGACTAAGGTCGAAATAGCAAAAAAATAAAAGTGTTTTTGTTCTTACTTTATTTTAATTACTATACAAAATGCAACCATCCTACCTCATATGATTTAGTGATCTTGGTAAACATGTCGTCTGCCCCATGGACTTTTGTTCTTGTCTGGATGCCTATGGATAAAGCGTGAAAACAAAATGTTATTCAGACATCATCATGAGACACGATCACACTATATAATGTGTCAGAGAGAAGAAAGCTGACTCAGTGATTTCTGTCATTCATCGCTCACCATTCTCTTGTGAGCCTTTTGTAGACTTTCTTGATTTCAGCCTGGCTGGCATGTCTGGACACTCCCAGAACTTTGTAGGGATCAAACTCAGGCGCAGATGCCAGTGAATCTCCAAACAGAGCCACAGAAGAATCGCCCAAACGCAGCAGGTCACAAACACACTCCAGCCTCCCATCTTGTGGTACATGAACTGACAGGCTAGACAAATAGAGGAGACTGGGGCTAGTTGTCACATATTTTACAACAGTACGTTCCTCAGGGTATGCGTACATCTTTACAGACACAATTCTTAGACACATACATAAAAATAAAATCATACAATACAATAGTAGGGCATGTTGTCACACTATATGGGGTAAGTTGTCACAACAGAACGTCCTATTTCGACTAAATTTAAAAATGTAAAATATTTCTAAAACATATCAAACTATCGTTTTGGTAGTCAGTCTATCAAAAAACATTACTCACACCCTGAACGCTAGTATTACAATTCACTTCCTCTAAAGCGTTTCTATGGGAACCAGCACCGAAGCGATCAATGCAAGCAAATCAGCATCACATCAGCTGCACGGTGTGATCATATGATCAGTGCAGTTCAAAAGCATAACACAGCGACTATTTACAGCGGACAAAAGCGCTGTCAGCGTCTGATAACACAGATAAGCTGGGAAAACAGTGGCTGATTGAATGATTTCAACACCAGTGAGGAGAAGCGGCAGCTGAACGCCCTACAGAGGATTGACGCTTTAATGCAACCGCAGAGTTCATGCAAACTAGTGATGGGAAGTTCGGATCATTTCACCGACTCGGATCTTTGAGTCTCGTTCAGCAAAATGAACGAATCTTTTTTCGATTCATTTCGTTAATTTTAGCAAAATATAATTAAAATCCTCCCTACCACATCTACTGCTTACACAAACGTTGGTCACACTACAAACAAGACAAAACTATAATGCTATAAGAAGCAGAAAGGATTAATTCATTGTTTACCTGGGTCTTTAATCTATGATTGGCTCACCTCGCCTCTTATCTGACAAGTTTTCGGGTTTGAGTTGTTCGTTCATCACGTGACAGCCCCGTAAGGTCAACGAACGACTCCAAAAACCCGAAGACTCGAAACAGATGAACTAATTCCAGTACAGAACCTAATAGGATGTTGCGCATGCGCGACGGAACGAATCACTCCCCGAGACGACTCGTTTGTCCCGAGTCACATTAAACATTCGTTCTATAAAAACTTTATATAATAAAAGTCCGATTGTTGCTATAATATTTAGGGCCCGAGCACCGGTGGTGCGAGGACCCTCTTGGAATTGCTCCGTTTATTATTATTATTATTATTATTATTTTTATTCTTCTTCTTCTCCAAAATGAATCGCATTTTTGAGGGCCTAAACATGCCCGAAAAGTCATGAAACTTTGCACACGCATCAGACCTGGCGAAAATTTACGTCTGATATAGGCTCCAGAAGTGGGTGTGGCAAAATGGCTCGATAGCGCCACCTATTCACTTTCTATGAAGTGCCCCTCCCGCTACGTTTCATGTACATGTATGAAAATTGGTAAGCACATGTAACACACCAATACCTACAAAAAAGTCTCTTGGAGGAAAATCCAAAACCCAACAGGAAGTTGGATATTTTTCATTTTTTCAGCAAATTTTGTGTCATTTTTGGCATTTCCAGGCGTCGTATTAAAACGAACTCCTCCTAGAGATTTATTCGGATCAACACCAAATTTGGTCAGCCTAATCTAAAGCCCTTTGTGACGTTAAATTGCGAAGATCTAGAGTTTTCGCTGGAGGGCGTGTCCGTGGCGGCCTGTCAAATTTCGATGATTCGCCATGAAAAAGGAAGTTGTTATAACTCAGCCATACAATGTCTGATCTGCCCCAAACTTCACATGTTTGATAATAGTCCGATCCTGAACACATGCCCATAGTCATAATCAGTTTTAGTCATAGCGCCACCTGCTGGCAACAGGAAGTGACATGTTTTACTTTGTAACGGACTCCTCCTACCGATTTATTCAGATCAACACCAAATTTGGTCAGTATACTCTAAAGGCCTTTGCCATGTTAAATTGTGAAGATCTTGAGTTTTCATTGAAGGGCATGTCCGTGGCGGTCTGACAAAGTTCGATGTTTCGCCATGGGAATAGAAGTTGTTGTAACTCAGCCATACGAAGTCCGATCTGCCCCAAACTTCACATGTTTGATAAGAGTCCTGGCCTGAACACATCTAGAGGCCAATATTCAGTTATTATCATAGCGCCACCTGTTGGCAACAGGAAATGACTTATTTTATACTAACTTAAACATGCAATGTCTGATCTGCTCCAAACTTCACATGTTTGGCAAGAGTACTGGCCTGAAGACACCTAAAGGCCAATATTCAGTTATAATCATAGCGCCACCAGTTGGCAGCAAGATATGTAATGTCTTACATTAACTCAAGCATGCCATGTTCAATCTGCACCAAACTTCATATATTTGATAAAAGTGCAGGCCTGAACACATCTACATGCCAATATTCAGTTTTAGGCATAGCGCCACCAACTGGCAGAAGGAAGTTTGGCACATATAAATGACTTTGACATATTCCTCCTAAATTTACTATATGAAAAGCATAGTGCCCACCATTCGCCACCGGTCGGTGGTGAGCCCGGGTGCGAGGGCCCTTTCATCACTGCTTGCAGCTTTAATTCATTATGGATTTCTTTTCTTTTATTTTAGAGGTCGGTTTGTTTGCTTTAGAAAGGGAGAGGGATGATCTAAATTAGTTATCTTAACAAAATAAATTATCTTTAAAATCTTTATGGTGGACGCGCATTGATCAATCTGGAAAAGATAAAGATGGTGTATGAACACGCATTTTAATAGATATCTTATTTACGTATTTAAGCATTATAACACGAGCAATAATCATGCTGTTGTACACCATCATGGCCATACAGTATGTCTGTGCAGATATTTCATTCTAAGGTGATGCTTTTACAGTTCAGTAAACGAGTTAATACACGTAAAAAAATAATTTTTTAAATGTTTAAATTTTCAGACACAATTTATTTGTTAGTTTGTATTTTTGTTGTTAGTTTGTATAGTTTGTAAAAAAAAAAAAAAAAAATTAAATAAAATGCTAAAAATAAATAATAGTACCAAAAAGCAACTCAAGTAAATCATCAAGTGTAAGATGTGCACAGAGTGGAATACATATGCCAATGGAGCAGACAGTTTTCTGTCTCTGCTCTGGAATTTACTCCAATTTTATTATGAATCCATTCCGGATTTTCTTCCGGACTTGTTAGCAACTTTCTTCAGTAATTTATAGAAGCGATAAGAAAATCAAAACATCCAAAAAAGATTTCAAACATTTTCAGAGATTGATTCATAAACTTCCATCTATATAGCAATGGAGCGGCATTTTAACGGTTTCCTGACCTGCCTGGTAAAGATCATAATATTTGCCTTAAATTTTGCTGTATGTCAATTAAACCACCATTAAAACTCAATACAGCTAGTCTAACTTAGCCCTACATTATGCTTAAATCTGTTAACTTAGTGTCATGCAACCTATGAACTTTTTCTTTCTTTGTGTTTATAACATAGTAGCAAGACAAAGAGTGCTGTTTTCCCGAATATCAGTGATTACTTGCTTCATTTATGATGGAATTAGACAGTTTGAAGTATCAGTTGAATCAACAATTCACTTGTTAAGACATGTCGCCAACTGCAGGCGGTTTTAGTTTAAAATATAACAGAATAATTTTATAACAGTTTTCATCCATTTCATATTTCTATATTCAGAATAATCCATTTAAAACATTAAATACATTATAATTGCAGTGTAAATGGATTTTGTTGATACAAGTTTTATTTGACATACTGTAACGCCACGCCAGCAGAGGGAGCCCTCACCCATTGACTGCCTGTTGCTGCTCCCTCTGCTGCTTCATGGGTAACTTCCTGTTTGGTGGCCATTTAAGGAGGCCTAAACCAAACAGGCCCTGTGAAGTATTGTTTTGCTGTGCGGACTCTACTAAGCGTTTTCTTTTGTTTCATTGCCTTGTTTTTGCCACGGTTTTGTTTCTTGTCATTGTTTTGCCTTGTTTTTTGCCATAGTTTTGCCTTGTTCCATTGCCTTGTTTATTTGTTACTTTTTGGACTGCTCACTGGTTTTTTTTGACGTTTTGCCTGTTTTTCTGGATTACGCCATTGTTTTGCCTACATATTACTGTTTGTTTGGTGATCGACCCTGCCTGTCTTGACTACGATCTGTGTAATAAAGCTCGCACTTGGATCTATCACGCTTCCCTGGAGTCTCCGTTACACATACACGTAGCTACATGTATTAATGGTCATATTTGGTGTTTTAATAAGAATACAAGTAATCACCAAGCATTTTAATTTATGCTTGACTCTCAACAACTTACACATTTACATCACATATTTCATTTACAACGCAAAATGCATGTCAATATTAGACCATAATTACCTGCAAATTACATAAATCAGCACTGATCAATAACAAAGCGTTGATTCGCCAAAAATACAGCATGATGTGATGATTTCCTAAACAAATATTTTTTATTCCTCTCATAAAAATACAGTAAAGGATCCACGCGCCCACAGCGCAAAATGGACCAATCAGCAATGAGCATCTGCGAATCCTGCTTGGCAACTTTGGAATGTTAGTTGGTTTGTAACATCACCGTATAAAAAGCTCAGATGGAATTAAAAAAGAAACACTGGGTGTTTGTTTCTAGTTGCGTTCTAGTGGTTTTCACTTGGCACATCTTGCAGCCAACGCTAGTCAGTTTGTTGTTTGTTGCATTTTGGTGTTTCTCACTTCTTGCAACCAACGCTTGCTACTCTTTCAAAAGTGGTGCTTTTTCTTTACTCTGCGTAATTGCTTTACTCCAGAGAGAAAGGAAAAAAGTCAGCAACGCCCACTCAGGTCCAGAAGAAAATGCCGACCAGAGTGATGCACCTTCGCCTGTGAGGAGTCCTGATGGTGAATGATATTTCTGTGTTCTCAGAAGATGTAACGTATTTACACATTTTACACATTCAGCCACAAAAGCACAGAGAAAAAGTTGTCACAAGTTCATGTTTTCATGCATTGGCTCAAAAACTGAAATTCATTACCTCAGGTGAACTCACATGTGAATGTTAATTACAAATCAATGTAATGACATCTAATGTAATGGCTGAAAAAATCTAGTCGTTTAATATTTAGTAACCTTGAAATTGCCAAGCAATGTTTGTATGACCTAATTAATATTCACACACGCATCTCAGTGAAACTTAATTTAGGCTGTCAAAGTACATTTTTAAATAGTTTTGTCTATTTAAAACTTGCTCTTGGTGCAAGCAAAAAAACAAAAAAACAAAAAACAAAAAGAGCAAAGACATCCATGCATGTGCACAATGACCAGCAACTGAAAAAGCCACCAAGCTTAGTTGCAGTAATATACATCAACATGGTTATTAAATATTTAAGAAATATTATTTGAAAAAAATTGTTTTGGTTATTCCTCCCCTTAGTTCAGGAAGTCGATGTTGACTGGAGAGAGCTATCGATGGAGGAATCTGTCAATGGTCTCCTTGAAGTCGATAATGACCGGAGTGAAGACCCAACACTGGAGGGACCGATCACCAGTCGCTCCAAAGTCGATGATGACTGGAGCGATGAAGTCTTTCGAGATTTAGTTGGTGATCTGTCTGAATGGAGTGACGACGTCCTCCATGCTCTTGACGGTGTTATGGGCAAATTTAACTCTGTCCAAACTCCAGTCGCACATGACTCTAGCGATGACGTCCAACAAGATACAGTCGGTACCACATCCGACTCTAGTGATAACGTCCCAGAAGCTACAGTCTGTGCCACATCTGACTCTAGCGACGTGTCCGACTCTGGCGATGATGTCCCCCAAAGTCCAGTCTGTGACATGTCTGAGTCTAGCGACATGTCTGGCTCTGGTGTTGACGTCCGTCCAAGTACAGTCTGTGACACGTCTGAATCTAACGACCAGTCCGACTCTGGCGATGACGTCCCCCGAAGTCCAGTCTGTGACATGTCTGACTCTAGAGATGACGTCCCTGAAGCTACAGTCTGTGAGACATCCAGCTGTAGTGATGACGTCCTCCAAGCTACAGTCTGTCCTACATCCGACTGTAGCGATGGCATCCCTTCAGCCTTTTTGTGTGCCGTGTCCTACTGTAGCGATGACGTCCCTACATCTTCATACTCTGAAATGTCCTACAGTAGTAATGATGACTTCCTCAAGGCTACAGTCAATGGCACGTCCAGCTATAGTGATGACGTCCCTTCATCGTCATGCTGTGACATGTCCTACTATAGTAGTGATGACGTCCTCGAAGCTACAGCCTGTCAAACAGAGGACACTGTGGCACCTCAGACAAACCAGCAGCAGGATGAGACAACAGTTATTGGTCAGTTTGCCAACATAACCTCAACATAATCCAAACACACTCACATGTCAATGTCCAGCTTTAAGTTGACACTAATGTGCACTTTGATAAGGGTAGTTGATGACTAACATGAAAATGAATGTTTACAACAAGATTTTGAAATAGAAGTAACTGCTGTCACTGCTTGAGATTTTATGTCAACATCTGTTATTTATCTTTTAACAGTCGTCAATTCATGCCGTTCCCAGCCGTCTGCTGGGAAAAGGAGGATTTGGAACGGTTTATGCCGCGACTCGTTTGGACGATGGCTTTCAGGTATCCATTTTCATTACTTACAATATTTATGTAGCAAGCACTCTTAGTGTATCATGTGTTTACTATTTAGAACACTGTCAGAAGTGTTTAGACATGCTTAGAATTTAAAATTCATGAACATTTTGTTTAGGGTTAATGATTGAAATGGTGTGAACTCTGCTCTCAAATGAACTTTAAATCTTACGCAAATCCATTTTTGTTTTGTTGATCAGGTGGTGCTGAAATTCGTCTCCAACAGGAACAAAAAGTTCTTCCTTATTGTAAGTATTCCTCACTGTTTTCAATTTCAAACATCTCATATGAACATTCATCAGACTACAAATGCTTTTAACAGACTATCTGCCCTTGTTAACAGTCGTATATCCATCATAACAACACTCTTTGTTCTAGGACGGTTATTCCAAACCTCTTCCGCTGGAGGTCGCTCTGTTGATTCTGGCAAGCCAAGACCCTCCAGTTCCAGAAATCGTCGAGCTTCTGGACTGGGATGTGGAGCCTGACCACTAAGTTTTGGTCCTGGAGCGTCCCGTGTCCTTTGTGGAACTGAACCGGTTCGTCCTGCGGCAGATAATGAGCCTTGAAGAGGACATGGCCCGAGTCATCATGTGGCAGGCAGTATGTGCAGCTCAGAGTAAAGCAATTCAGATTGCTTTACTCCAGAGAGAAAGGAAAAAAGTCAGCAACGCCCACTCAGGTCCAGAAGAAAATGCCGACCAGAGTGATGTACCTTCGCCTGTGAGGAGTCCTGATGGTGAATGATATTTCTGTGTTCTCAGAAGATGTAACGTATTACATCAGTTACAGCTCTAAATCTGAATTGTGCAAAATTAAATGTAAATATAAACTTGAGGTGATAATCAGACGTTTCTCTCTTCTTCCTGCACAGAATGCTGTGATATGATTCGCTGCTGTCTGCAGATCGATCCAAAGCAGCGGATTGAGCTGGAGAAAGTCAGTCTCCACAACTGGATTAAGGTATTAATTATATTTTGAAGATTTTTGACATTACATGTCAAAGTATATGTGTGTCATATAGTCAGAGGACAAACTTCAGCTCTGTATATTTCAACATATGTTCTTAAATTTATATATTTTCCACTTACTTTAAATATAAATATGTTATATGTTGTTTGCGTAATGTATTTGAACAGTTAACCTGATTTCTGTTTTTGTTTCAGAATGCAGACAAGGAGAAATAGAGATAGCATGATCATCAGCTTTCACGAAGAAGAAATTCTAGAATTCATGTTAACTTCTCAGTTTAACTTGTTATACTGATTATTTATTTATTTTCGGAAAAATGTGTTCTCAGACTTTTGGACTGCACTGTATCTTACTCAGTTAAATTGCATGATTTTAGTTTGTTATAATTTTATTTCTTATAATTTATACACTGCTTTTTGCTGGCACTTTCAGTGTGATTCCTGTATATGTGTGAATAATAAAGGTGAAATAAAAAATAAAAATAAAATATTAAAATAAAAAATGGTCAGTGTTATTTAAGAGTCAGCATAAGGAACCACAGCACCATCTCCTGCACAGTAAGAGCTTATACTCATTACCTACCTCACGCTTATCTTCGTGTGACACTGAAGACTGGCGTAACGACTGCTGAACATTCAAATTTGTGTGATTGGAATAAATTAGAGCCAGATTTGGTCTGTTCATACTGGGACAATTACGCATACTAATCATCTATGCATACCTATATATTTGCTGTGTGTAGTCTATAATGAATAATATGCTTATATTTTGTGTGTACAAAGTCCAAACCTCACAAAATTGAGCAGACATGTACAACAGGGCATTCTGGGTAAACTGTTAATGAGTTTCTGACGTTCTTCAGGGTAGATTCTAAAATACTGTATCAGCAGTTTATATCCATAAGAAGGATAGATGAAGGTGTAATACTAACTGTGTCCACCAGACAGGATAGGAAATCATTTTGGGTCTCAAAGATTAAAATCTGTGCAAATGGTTCAGTGGATTTATTAATAGACTTGTAGTCAAAATAAATAAAAGTATTTAGGAATTCATTCATTGTTTTAGTTTCATAATGTTTAATCAGTTCACAAAGAAATCTGTGGTCTCCCATGAACTTTGGATCATTTGCCAGAGTTTATCCAGCATTTTAGTTTGAGTTCTAGATTGGTGTTTTCGTGTGTATGTGAATGTCAGGTGTCTTTGTCAGATATTATGTTTATTTGTTGTTCTCAAGTGTTTATTTATTTATTTATTAAAAGTGTTATCTTATCATAAAAGAGCTTTCATTAGCTTTGAGTTATGGGATCCTCCATGGAAAAATCTGTGTTAACTAAAGTCAGCATACAAAATGTTCTATTCTTATAAAAATTGTGGAGATTGTTAAAAAAGACTAATACCAGTTTTCCTTTCACGATTGATTTGAGTTTTTTGTGTTTGATTTTTAATTGATATAGTATAGAATTATTTGAATTATTACAAATGATTGAAAATGTATGAAAGTGATCAGTATCAGCCAGACTTTTTATATCGATACAGCTTTTAACTCTACATTTATTTTTATAATATTAATTTTGTACTTCCAAATTCTTCCAAAAGCATCCAGTACAGAGTAATTTAATGTACATTAATATATCCATCTATCTATATATATATTATTTAAATGTACATTCACAATATCGTGTTTTTAAGTTTCAAGTAGTGTTCTGATACCAGTATTTCTAACAACCTTGATACGATCCCTTGAAAAATAATATTTTAATAAATATCAATATTTTAATATTGATATACCATTTTCAATGGTAATTGCCACAATGTTAAGGACATCATATTTGAACAGTATCTAATTTAAATTTACTTTGGACCATAATCAAAGTATTTTCCTCTGAAACGGTTGTATGAGATTCCTCATGTCTCAAAGCTCCGAGGGGAATTATATGATAATAACAATAATATTTCTAAGACTAAGATCACAAATATCAATTTTGTAGCAAATTGTTGTTGTAACAAACAGCATTTCATAACTATTCATATATGGATTATTTTACTTCACACTGTGTAGCAAAAATACAAAAAGTATCTTCACTTGTAGTTCAACTGTCAAGCTTTTATTTTGGTTAAATTGTAATTGTCTGTCCACAAATGTGAAAATAAAGCATAAGTAGCACAAATTGCAAATGTTTGTTAAACTCACTCACAGAGATTGAGTTTGCAGAATCTACTGTGAAATGAGCTGCTCTGAGATGCTGCATCGATGCATTTCTACTGCGCAAAATGAGTATAGATAGCTTTGCAATATTTCAGTTTTGAAGATTTGATATTTTGACAACACTAGTTCCAAGTGTTTAATCTGGCTTTCAGGCTCATTGTTAGATTGTCTTGAAGAGACCGGAGACGATGTAGTCTGTGTAAACTCCATCGAGGAGTCCGGTGCCGTTATTGTGAATGAACCAGCAGGGCACGTTTTCTCCGTTCTTCACGTCCTGTCTGAAATCTCTCTGCCAACCCCTGTTGACACAGAATAACAGGACTAATGTAACATCGACCTTTCACGTTCAACCGGCAAACCGAACAGTGTCTTAAATTCACCTGGTAACTACAAGCTCTTTTCCCTTCACAAACATTACGGCATCTGATTTGTTTGGATCCTTTCCTGGAAACGGTTCACTCACTTCAAACTGCAGTCCATGGTAGAACTGACCTGAGGAGACAAGAACACAGTTCAGAGATAATGCACTATAAAAGCAATATTTCAGAGTCAAATCCTTGCACACTGAGTATGAAATGTTAATGTTAATGAAACGTTAAAAAATAAATATGATCTCACATTGCATCAATTACTGTTTACTGTCTCTGAAACTTTCATCCATCATGAAAATCCAGATTGGGTTCAATTTTCAGCATTTTTTACATCCATAGCAAACATTTTGACTGAGAGGTGTTTTGACAACTCAGAGTCACCATGATGTGCTGTGCGTGACAAGTTTTGACGAATATGTAAAAACGCATATGAAAATTTCAGACTCAGTGTGCAAGGACCTTAAGAATTAAGTTGACAGTATTTATGGCTTAATGTTGATAAACACAAAAGATTTGTCCATCCTTTGGGTTAAAGTGAGACACTAACCAATTTGTAAATGTTAAAATACTCACTGTTGCAGTTTTATAGCCACTTGAAGTAAAAAATTTTATTTTTTTTGATTTGATTTGTTGCCATGATAACAAAACGCTATACCACCATAAACCCTAAAACAACTGTAAAACTGCTAATTAAATCATAAACAAGTTTTAATCTAACAGAAGACACAAGTGCTTTTATAAAATTCTAAGCTTCACATTTCTCCAAAAATTGGCCCCATTTACTTCCATTGTTAGTGCTTCACTGTAACCATGATTTTTGGTTTTAAAGAAGAAAATGGATAAACTTAAATCATTTTTTGTGGTTATTAACATCATAGAGCTTAACTTTCACTCAACCCAGAACATTCCTTTAACCCTTTGGGCCTCTTCAGTCAAAATTGACAGAAAAAAATAAAATATTTTTTACTTCATCGGAATGGGATAACACTTGGTAACTTTTGTTACATTAGCTGTGTGAACACACAAAATATGGACATGATTTAGATAAGTTAAAGGGTCAAAAAAATAAAAAAGCAACACTTGGTACCTTCATGGTAAAAAATGACAGTGGAAAAAAATAGCTTATTTTAAATTTTAAATAATAATTAAAAATATTACTAAAAAAAAAAATAAAAAAATAAAATAAAATATATATATATATATATATATATATATTAATTACATTAATGTTCCTAAAACAAAAAAAATACATTTCAAGGCTTCTGTCAGTTTTGACCATGAAGGTACCAAGTGTAACCCAAAAATGAAGAGGCCCACAGGGTTAATGTGACATATATGGTGTGGTAAGTTCTTTAGACATTTTACCAAGTAAGCCATGGACGTTGCTTGAAAAGAGGTGACTGTCCAGGGTGTAAAACCCGAGGTAGTCTTGATGGTACGGGTGCTTCTGCCAGACTTTGTGCAGGATAATAAGAAACTTGACTGAGTTTCTCAAAGTCACTGTTAAACTGCGATCTTTGATCACCTGCAGATCCATGCTGGAGAAAGAAGGACAAAGTTCTGTCAGAAGTTAGCTCACGAGGATTTGATTGGAATGAAGTGAAAAAATGATGTCCTGCATCTTACTTGGGCCCTTTAACCGTGGCAGTATCAGTCCAGAAGAGTTTAGCCTGTTTTCCCTTCTCAGACACTGAGATCTCCTTTGTGCTCACCATCAATCTGACACCAAACTTCTCATGAATGATTCCAAAGCGCCCAAAGTAGGTGTTTATCTTGTTTCCTGGGATGACTTTCTTATCTCCAATGGTTTGGCCATTGACCACAATACCTGCGGAGCACCAAGAAACCATATGAAAACCCTATGCCGTGCAGAATAATACCACTGGGTTTTTGTTCTCACCTGTGCGTGGGTCTCTAACCAGGTTGAAGATGGTACCAGGTTTGTCATCAATGTTGAAGCACAGAGCGTCGTTCTGATCTGGGAGCTCAATGACGAAGTGTGGATCTCCATCAACTGTTAAAATTGGCAAATTGTAAGAACAGCACTGCTGATGTGACTTATGAATCTTTACCAACATTTCACATACAATAGATGTTACATTTACCATAATATGTAGGAGATGTATAGCTTGTGGTGTAGCTGGTCTGTATGGGGGTGTAACCTGCAAATATGACAATGACTGAATTAAAATAAATGCACCAAAATAGTTAATTTGGTTTAACATGATGTCAAATAAACTCTCATTTGAAATCTGCTTGTTCATTACATATCAAAAACTGTTTTCTAGGTCCAAATAGAGCAGTATTTTAATGATTTACATAAAATGGAATCACTGTCATGCCAACTGACATTTCGCTATTGAAGATAAGGATTAGGATCATGATTGCCGGTAGTAGTACAGCACACCGCGTTCATGAATTAGCACTGTTTGTTATTTGCTTTGGATCTGACGGAGTGGAAACTGTGACCCGTGATGCAAACTTTAACAGCCAGATTAATACATGCTAGTGTAACAACTCACCATATCTTTGAGGCCTTCCTCGTTCCTCTGTGAATCAATGTTGAGAAAAGAGTGAATGTCATATAACTGGTTAAACATAGTTGTAAATTTATGAAGAACACTATGTCACAAGTGTTTATTTTTTCTGCTGAGATTTGTGCACCATTTCCATGAGTTCTTGCAAACTTCTCTTTACTAGTCATACCTTCAGTCAGCTTGTCAGCAATAAAAGTGTCACTTTTGGTCTCATCTTTAGGTTTAGTGACGACCATGGAGGTGAGCGGTGTGACAAAGTTGTACTTTAATGAAAGGCTCAGAGCTTCGTTAGTGGCATTTCCTTTCTCCTCTGTTGTACCCTTGTCTCTGTCAGAAAATAGATTTGTGTTACAATTAGATTTAGTACAAATCTTCTAGGTTATACGATTACGAATGAGTGCAGACCCAATTAAAATGAGTAAAAATAGACAAATTACAGTCATAATAGTCATTGAATTAAACTATACAGAGAACTGTTGATCTGTGAGGGGTTTAGGATTCGGTGCTAAAGATCAGGCTTTTTCAAACAGACTTCTTATTCAAGAGCTCCTGGATGGTCAGATACGCCCAGAGACGCTCGGTGAAGTCCCCGAAGATATACTCTTCATCTGGAAATATGGTTTCCCACTTCTGAGTACTTGCTTGACCTTTCACCTCAAAGTTATTTTCGAACTGTTGCAAAACAAAGTGGGATTCGTTTTACAAATTGCCAAAAGCAATTATGTTAAATCATTGAGAATATTATCACACAGCCCAGAAATATTAATGAAGCTACAGTCTACGGATTCATTGGTGATGTCATGTTTACACTGTTAAAATACTCTTTCTTATCTACTTGTATATGCAGCAGCAGCTGATATAGCAACAGAGGCTCAACCAGTGGTGTGAGTTTGGGGTGGAACTATCGGTTTGACCAACCAATGGCTACGGGCACAGAAGTTATGCATTCCTCCTATATTGTTTGTAATCCTGAAGGCTTTTTTTTTTTTTCATTCATTTATTTTCGTACTGAAAAAGAGATATTATTCTTGTATGCTCACATACATTGAACCACCAATGTCCACATTTATAACTTGTTATAAATACCAGAGTTATGAACTATGTGTACGTGTGACAGGATAGAGTATTGACTCACCCCTTGTGCAAACACTTCAAAAGCAAAGTTGTCTATTTCATTTAAGTCATTAAGTCGGCCAGCGACCATGATCTCAGAGCCGTTGTACAGCTGTTTAAAATGGCTTTTTGTCAGTGAGTTGACCGTGTTGTCCGGATAGTGGAAATGCACGTCTGAGAGTAGAGGACTTGACACTTCTTCATAAAATCCCTTGAGAACAAATCATTAGCAAACCATTAGCAGTATTATGTTGAAAGTCAGCTTTGCTAATAAGGTCAACATTCTAACAACATTTAAAGTATAACCACAATTGCATTAGATTGCTACTAGGGTTGGGTATGCATGCACATTTCTCAATTCGATTCCAATTCACAAAGTTTTGATTTGATTTAATCATTCAATTTAACCATTTCATTTGGGCATATTTCTAAGGACGCTTGTTTCCGCCACAGGATAAAAATAAAATGAGAAAAAAAAAAAAAAAAGGTAATTGCTTTCATATCAAAATTTGGACTTTTTTCTTGCAGTTGGAGGAAAAAAGGCAGAATTGCAAGATTTTAACTTTTTTTTTTTTGCTCAGAAAAAAAGTCAATTTCCACAAGTACCTAGTTTTTTTTTTTATCTCATGGCTGAAACAGGCTTCTATACATTTCAGTTATAATGTCCATTTTGTTTTCTGAAATTTTCTAACAGCTATTCTGCTAGCCTGCTATGCACTCACTATGTTGAAAACTGAGATGATTCACTCCAGAGCTTTATTATACAGACAGTGTTACTACAAAAACATAAGAAGCAGTTTCCTCCATCTTCACTATCCAATGGACCGTGCAGCAGCTGTTTTGCAGTCCAGTATTGGCTGTTGTGAAAGTACTGACGTAATCATAGCCGTGATCATCCGGATTTAAAATCCTGGATATCAAACATGTTTGATATGATCGGGGCGGCCCGATTTCTGTGAGAGCAGATCGGGACGTGCAAGATTCGATCTGTGAACGTCTCACATCACCAGATAATCCGTGCCGAACATCGGGACCGATCGAGGTGCTGGACAAGATTTTTGGGGAAAGGGGAAAATCGGGGCAAAATCGGGCTAAAAATCCTGTAGCGTGAGTCCGGCTTAATGTTTGCAAATGTTTTATTATTATTATTATTCATTTTGTTTATTTGAATGTCTTGTTGTAATTGTATATGTTTTGTTGTAGTTTATAATAATAATAATAATAATAATAATAAAGCAATAAAATACAAAGTAAAATAAAGAATGTTTACAAATGTTAGTTAACTTATATGCTTTAACTGTTTTATATCTATAGATTTTACTTTAGGCAGGTCGTGATTTGAGAAGCCAAAACTGATTAAACATGGTCTATGATCAACTCACTGTCTGCCGCCCACAGCTTGGACATTAATTAAAAAAAACAAAAACAAAAAAAAACAACAACAACAAAAAAAAAACCTTATATTTAACAAACAAAAAAAATGCTCCAAACGTTTTTCTAAATTAACTTAATAAAAAAACGAAATGAAATATAATCACTTTGCCATTACTTACAAAACTGAACTATTTTAATTGCTAAAACAGTAGTATAAACTGTTTTGGGAGAAGGGGAAAAAAGATGGGCTCGGGTCGGACTCGGGCCGCACGGCGCATTGCTTTCCATGTTCCATGCGGTTGTGGTATGTTTTCAACATATACAGACAGTGTTACTACAAAAAAATAAGAAGCCGTTTCCTCCATCTCCACTATCCAGTGGACCGTACAGCAGCTGTTTTGCAGCCGCGCATTGGCTGTTGTGAAACTACTGACGTAATCATAGCCGTGATCATCCCGATTTAAAATCCTGGATATCAAACATGTTTGATATGATCGGGGCGGCCCGATTTGTGTGAGAGCAGATCGGGACGTGCAAGATTCGATCTGTGAACGTCTCACATTAGCAGATAATCCGTGCCGAACATCGGGACCGATCGAGGTGCTCGACAAGATTTTTGCTCCGATTCTCGGGAGGGCAAAATCAGGCTAAAAATCCTGTAGTGTGAGCCCGGCTTAAGTTATTCAGGAACGCTTTTGGTATATTACAAAATAATTAAACATTAATTTACTTTATTTATTTACATTAAGTAAAAAAAAAAGAAACTAAACTAACAACAGGGTCCAAACTATACAGTTCAAATGCCATTTTTTTAGCAGATACAATAACCAACACACACACACAAAAAAAAAAAAATGTAAAAACTGATATGTGTCACGGTGTTGTGTCGGGGGAAATGACGAAGAGGAGCGAGGAGGTCCAATGTACAAACGTTTGTTAAAAAAAAATCCACAATGAGGGCAAGAACAGACGGGAACAGCGGGGAAATCCAAAACAACGAACGGAACGGAATGACAATATAATCACCAACAAACTTGACTAACAAAACCAAACCTTAAATACACTGAACAAACCAATCAGGGGAGGACAGGTGAACTATGACACAGTGACGAAATTATTGGAAACGGAAACGGGAAGTCCAAATATGGGCATACACAAGGGAAAACACACACAAAACAGTCCAAATGGTCTGACAATATGTGTACATTTTTAATATACAATGAATAGTGATGATAATAATAATGGTGGTGGTATTATGATAAAATAGTTTGTATCAGAAAGCATTGATAATTAAAAGATCTTCTAATTTTGAAAAATGTTGAGATTGTTTGAATGATAATAACGATTCATTGGAAAAAATCATTACTTAGCTCATCTATAAGGAATCAATATTTTGACCCAGTTTCGCTACCTTTAGCTGAAGTGGAGCATCCGAGTCCTCGTAAATCCTGCGAACCAGGCCATTGTTCTGCTTGCTCAAAGTATCCAAAAATCCATAGTTGGCATCATTACCAAAGGCCAAACTGAACAGAGTGATATTCCCATCATTGGCATTACGAATGCTCTCTTGGATCTCAGGAAGAGATCTTGGATCTAAAAAATGATTACCATCACAGACAGCAAAAGCCATGAATAACTGATTGATTAATACAATCTTGAGCTACATCTTGTTTGTGTTCTCGCTTGTGTTCTCTGAAGAAGATAATGGAAATGACACTAGGGCTGTTTAAAGGATACACTGCCCTCCAAAAGTTTGGAAACGCCCTAGAAAAATGGGCATATCCAGCATTAGCAGATATTACAGCTCTGCATAATCCGGGCCTAAATTGATTGTATTCTAAACTTAATTGCCAATCAATTGTTGAAGCTATTCAGGTGTGCTGACCCAAAAATCTTTTAAAACCCTGGGCCAAGTTTAAACCAGTAACCAGGCATCACAGCTGGCAAAGGGACATGTCTGACTTCGACATGTATATATTGCCATTATTATGTCATCAAATTACATAACCAAAAAAATGATAAGGATTTATGCTGATATCTTTCAAAACCACACTTTGCCAGGGGTGTTTCCAAACTTTTGGAGGACAGTGTACTTCTAAACAATGTTGTTCCTCAAGAAAAATCCTAGAAAGTTTTCAGAAGGAGTTGTTAGTATGTGCATATACATACACGTGTTTGGTTCCCCATCAGTCAGCAAAATGATCATCAGCACCATGTTCTTTGGGGCTGTACCGTTACGCCGCTCTTCGTACAGCATCTGGATGCCATGAATGACAGCATCATGCAGTTCAGTACCTGAGACAAAAACAAAAATGCTCATGTCACAACATTGTATTTGATTATTGATTTAAAAAAAATTATTTTGTCAAAGTTATTTTTGATGTGAACTTTTGCACATGAGTTTTGCTGTGCTCACTGCAGCTTTAGAGAACTTTGAACCCTCAGTGAGCTCATTCTTAGTCACTGTATTCGTACTGTTTTGCTTTATATAATGTTTCCATGTGGATTACACCCAATTAATTGTTTAGAATTTGTTTAGTGAAAACTTCAATGCCTTGTAAATTTCATATTCATACTTACCACCATTAGCGTAAATCATTTTGACATACTCCTGGGCTGCTTTTACATTTTCTTGTGTTGCTTTGCTTAAATGTGGCCGCCATACAACAAAGCTGGATGAAAATACGACGATGGCAAAGTAGTCCTCCTCTGGGAGTTCACCCAGAATGGTCACCAGAGCCTCTTTAGTCTCATTTTGACAACAAACACAGACAAAAGTCCAAACTACTGACAATCTGAAACTGAAAAAACATCTTTTCTCATCTAACAGACATCAAAACTCACCTGTGCCATTTTATTTCCATACATAGAGCCGCTGTTGTCTATCACAAAGACAACCATCTTTGGTACTCGTGGGAGATTAGCTGGTGCGAAAAAATGCACAAAGTATCCGTTCACAATCTGTAGATGATAAACATATTTTCTTTTGACAATTTTTATTTATTGGAAAAGCACAATGAGTAAAGGAAATGGCATGCTTGTTGACCCCTTTTTGTCCATTTTACATGATTTCACACTTTTTTTGTCATCTCAATGATAACTGACCTGAATATCACCAATGTCATGAGGACGGTTGACGTCATACTTAATGAAGAAATCTCCATCAATTAATGTCCCGTCACACTCGGTGCATTTCCTCTGTTGATCCAGTGTTGGAGAGAAGGACACATGGGCCTGAACACAGGACAAAATTATTAGTATTATCATTGCTACCATTATTATATGATATATAGTATAAGGTTGTATCCATCCATGCAAAGATATTTGATTGATCACCTTCTTGTCAGTGACAGTTTTCTCCACTAGAGGGAGCAGCTCATTGGTCATGAATGTACCGTAGGCGTCCACGAATGCAATTCCCTGAGGTTCATAGATATCTGCTACAATCTGTGGATGAGAGACACAATTTTGACATCTGCTGAAAATTTACTGAAGATGTGGATGAGTTTGTTTCTTAATGGGAACAGATTTGGAGAAATGTAAAACTGTAGAATGTAGAGTCAAAATGTTGTCAAACAGCTGATAAAAAACATCACAATAATCCACAAGTAATCCACACCACATCAGTCCATCAATTAGCTCTTTCCCTGCCAGCTTTTTTTTTTTTTTTTTAAAGTTGCAAGCCACCGCCAGCATTTTGATCGCTTTCACAATATTTTGTCATACAGAATAATATCTGAACAATACGTCAAAAGAAATAATAGAGTCTCTGCTTTAAAAAAAACTAAAAACCAAAAACCAAAAAATATGATTCTGCCTTCATGCATTTTTTAATTATTTGCATTTTTTTTTTTTTTTTTAACTTTGTAACCACTCTAATGCATGGGTAATTTTCCTGAAAAAAATAAAAAATAAAATAATAATAATTAAACTGAGAAAACTGCGTTTTTGTCACAGACTACATCCGGATCAGTGTTGCTAACTTAGCAATTTTGTTGGTAGATTTAGCAACTTTTCAGACTACCCTAGCAACTATTTCTTCAAAATGCACCTAGCAACAGATTTAGCTATTTTTAAAATCTATTTGGCAACTTTTAGCAACTGTTTTCAAATGATAAAAGGCACAACAATGGGAAATCAAAGGTGTCTAGCAGTACACATATCACATGAATTAAGTTGCTAGATGGAATTGTTCTATAAAAATTATTCATTTATGATAACACCTTGTTATTAGTTTGTACCTGCAATTGTTGATCAGTTAAAAAAAAAAAATTAGAAAAGGTAATGGTGCAGTAATGGTAACCTGAGAACACAAAATACAATGTGTAATGTAAAAAATACAAAATGTAATATAATTGTTCAGAATGTGTAGTTGAGCAAATACATAAAATGTAATCAAATGGTCTAAATGCAGCTTTGCGTTGTGATTGCATGATGATGTCATCGCGTAGTGACATCACAACATAATTTAGCAACTTCTAGCAACAATTGTCCTGCCTTTAGCAACTTTCCCTGAAAATTAGTTGGCAACACTGATCCGGATCGGATTGAGAACGGTGATCTAAACATGGAGTCGATCGTTTTCATCAAAACATCAAAGCTTCACAGTCCTAAACAACTTCCTGCATCGAGATTTAATTCGGTAGCATTAGGCAGCTTTGATTTGATTTTAATATTCTTTCAGATGTGTAATGGCGCCTCCTATTGTATAACAGTAAAAACACTGAACGCCGGTAAATTTTGTCCATGGTGGGAGAAGAGTTTACGTCTCGTGAAGCGAAAAGCGGCGTGTTTCTAATAAACAAATCCATCAGTACATAATATTGCTTTATCAAGTGAATCAGCTGTTTGGACTCTCATTCTGACGGCACCCATTCATTGCGAGCAAGTGTTGGAACGCTGCCTACATGTATTAAAATCTCAAACAAACTCATCTGCATTTTTGACGGCGTGATGGTGAGTACGTTTTAAGCAAATTTCCATTCTTGTGTGAACCTTTTCTTTAACATAACGCTTTTAAGTTTAATGTGAAATCAAGTATACCATACTTTTCATATACATGTTATAAAATCTGTGATTAGTAATGAACCTCAAAGTGTTGAACAAGCTGTTTGGGTTTGACTCTGATCATGAGCTCGTATTTGCCAAACTGTCGCTGAAGAAGTTCCTCATGGGTGAGAATAAATATGACGGCGCTCTTTGCTGCGACGTTCACAGAAACAGAAAACTTCTCCATTTTTCTGCCTGAAGCCCTGGAACACCAGAACACCAGTTAGTTAGCGGTACAGTAGCAACAAGCAGTTTAAAGTTCACATTTTTCTCTTCTCACTTGACTAAACCAGCAGTCTGTCCAGATGCCACGGCCTTCTGATACTGCTCCCTGGCCTTCTCTTTTTCCTTCACCTCGCCTGTGTATGTCTTGCCATCAATCTCCCTAAAAAACCCAAAAATTGTGTCACAAGGTAGAAATCATTTCTCAAACTGAGTTGCAAACTGATGGGAAAGGACTGACATGCTGAAGTTGGTGATGAAGGAGGTCTTGGGTAACTCCACCTCAAAGGACACTTCCCGTGAGACGTTGGCCTTATTGAGAGCTTTGGTGGTCATGACCGTGTGGGCGAAGCGTGACGTCACCTTGCAGTCCACCTTCACGCTCTGCACCTCTATCTGAAAACCGGAGGAATAAAAACACGGAACCAAATAAGGAGTGTTAGAGCTATTACGTAACTTGGAAAGGTTGTTCAACTGCGATTACTTTTATTGACTTAGACTGCAGCCATTTCAGGATAGAGGTTGAGCTCGTTAAGATCAGCATCAGCTAGAATATGTGATCCTGGACCACAAAACCAGCTATAAGGGTAATTTTTTAAAATTGAGATTTCCATTGAAGTATGGTTTGTTAGGACAGGACAATGTTTGACCGGGATACAAGTATTTGAAAATCCAGAATCTGAGGGTGCAAAAAAATCTAAATATTGAGAAAATCACCTTAAAAGTTGTCCAAATGAAGTTCTTAGCGATGCATATCACTAAACAAAAATTAAGTTTTGAGATATTTACAGAAGGGAATTTACAAAGTATGTTCATGGAACATGATCTTTATTTAATATTCTAATGATTTTTGGCATAAAAGAAAAATGGATCATTTTGACTCAAACAATGTATTGTTGGCTATTTCTACAAATATACCCATGATACTTAAGTGGTCCAGGGTCACATATATGTCAAACAACCTATACTATTAATGTACTCATTTTGTACTCATTTAATATATATTAATATGTCTTAAAATTCATTTACATGTGTTTAAATGAATAAAATAAAACATAATAGCTCAGTTAATGCCTATAATCATTTCAAATGAATTTTCAAATCACAGTCTTGACAGACAAACTTGTGCGAGTTGTAATGAAGAGTTCCCACCTCAGCACTGCTCACACTTCGCTTCTGTGAGGAGACAATTAGAAAATTCATGTTAGACGTAAGAGATTTTATAGCCTGTTGCATGTATTATGAATTATTTGACACCTTTCTAATTCTTGAAATATAATTTCTGTAATGTACATCAGTGGTACTCAACCATTTTTATTTGAAGGGCCTCCATTTTTGGAGATTTTTCCTCTGGTGTTTCTGTTGTAATTATGACAGCACTGTATTTTTTTTTTTAATTAACAGAAATTAAGTACATTTGGCTGAGGCTCCCCACAGGGCCCCGTCCCCCTGGTTGTGAACCACTGCTTTCAAAATCTACACTGTGTGCAGAATTATTAGGCATGTTGATATTCTGGTCATATTTTTTTTCCAAACACATTTTACCAATTCCAAACCACATCAGTCTTAATAACTACTATTAATTTTGTATTTAATCATTTGTAAGTGATATATAATTGTCCGTGAAGGCTGGAAGTGAAGAACTCCTTATATTCAGGTGTGCAGAATTATTAGGCATGTTTTCGTTTACAGCTAAAATGAGCCAAAAAAGAGATTTAACCCAGACTGAAAAGTCCAAATTATTAAATGCCCATGAGAAGAATGCAATACTAATGCATTACAAGAATTTGCAAAGTTAAGGTTTGACCATTGGACAGTGAAATGCTTGTTGAGTCTGCATGGTCAGAAAAAACAGGTGGAGAAGAAAAGATGCATGTTAACTGCAAAAGAATTAGGAATTAAGGTGAAGAATTAGGTGTGACACCATCAGGAACCGTTTCCAGTTCTCCAGCGCCACCATTTTCCAGAACTGCAACCTACCTGGAGTCTTCAGAAGTGCAATGTGTCAGGTTCTCAGAGACTTTGCTTGGTAAAAAATCCTAAAAAATGCCCCTGACTTAATAAGAATAACAAGCTGACGTCTTGTGAAATACATGAAGACAGTTTTTTTTTATAGGCGTTATAGACAGATAAGTTGAGAGTGACTCTTGAAGGACAAGCATCACATCCTCTTGTGCCTCTGATTCAAAAATTTATCTTCCAAAATCTGGCAGTAAGTTTTGGGAGTTCATGTTTAGTCTCCTATCCTGAAAAGTCTGACTTGCAGAGGTGGACTAAAATGAACTCCCAAAACTTATTGCCAGATTTTAGAAGATAAATTCTTGAATCAGAGGTACAAGAGGATGTGATGCTTGTCCTTCAAGAGTCACTCTCAACTTATCTGTCTCTAAAGCATATAAAAAAACTGTCTTCATGTATTTCACAACACGTCAGCTTGTTATTCTTATTAAGTCAAGGGCATTTTTTAGGATTTTTTACCAAGCAAAGTCTCTGAGAACCTGACACATTGCACTTCTGAAGACTCCAGGTAGGTTGCAGTTCTGGAAAATGGTGGCGCTGGAGAACTGGAAACGGTTCCTGATGGTGTCACACCTAATTCTTCACCTTAATTTCTAATTCTTTTGCAGTTAACATGCATCTTTTCTTCTCCACCTGTTTTTTCTGACCATGCAGACTCAACAAACATTTCACTGTCCAATGGTCAAGCCTTAACTTTGCAAATTCTTGTAATGCATTAGTATTGCATTCTTCTCATGGGCATTTAATAATTTGGACTTTTCAGTCTGGGTTAAATCTCTTTTTTAGCTCATTTTAGCTGTAAACGAAAACATGCCTAATAATTCTGCACACCTGAATATAAGGAGTTTTTCACTTCCAGCCTTCACGGACAATTATATATCACTTACAAATGATTAAATACAAAATTAATAGTAGTTATTAAGACTGATGTGGTTTGGAATCGGTAAAATGTGTTTGGAAAAAAAATATGACCAGAATATCAACATGCCTAATAATTCTGCAC